>NXFV01000481.1:0-22492 GCA_002803225.1 Gamarada debralockiae | reverse complement strand
GGGGGGGGGGGGGGGGGGGGGGGGGGGCAAATTTAGCTCTTGAAATGTGCAGATTTTGGCACTGAGGTGTGGTCATTGTTTGCTAGACGCGTCATAATAAATACACACTTCCTACCACCTTGTTGGGGGGGAATCCACTCTCTCTTTCATGCTCGCGTAGCTATGCAACGTACCGAATGCCTCCCGAAGGCCAATAAATTGACACGTCCAAAGTCTTACAAAGACCTTCCTTTGTTTATGTTTCAACAAAATATACAAAATGAAAATGTTCCCAATGCTCCGTATCAGGTTCGAACTGATGATCTTCTGTGTGTGAGACAGACGTCTTACCACTGGACCAACGGAACTTTGCTTGGCTTGATTTCCAAATTCCTGGGTTTAAATATATGTAGTTGTCGTTTGAGTGGGAGGCGTGCTTGCCTTTTTCGGGAATGTGTGGATAAGGCGGGACGCGTGATGTAGAATTAACTGCTGGGGTAGGATTTGACAGGGTTTGGGAAGGTGGATGAAGAGAGAAAGGAAGGAGAAGAAGAGGAAGGAGAGAGAGTTATATGTTCATGATTCGTCATTAGGCATATTATCTATCTGTATACGCCCACAGTACATCCGGGGTATAAATCTATGACCAGTTCAACCAGTCTTCCCAAACCCAACCCAAACACCTGCAATGCAGCCAACCTTCGCTTCCTTCTACTTCCATATCCAAAAAACTACAAGTACTCCTCTTCCTCATAAATCTTCACCCTCGCGGCATAAGTCTCAATATTGCTCTCGACATTCCGTTCAATTGCATCCCCCTTCCCAGCCGCAACTCTCAGAATCATATCATTCAAACTCTGTCTCCCCAGAATATCAACATGATCTCCCGTATTTGGTCCTCCGCGAGGACTGAATCTTTCCGGCTCGTGAGGCATCTCGTAGACTTTGACTTGGACCCCGGCAGGGTTGTACCGATGCATGTTCCAACCTTTATTGCACATATAGGCTACGGAGAGTAAGTTGACGGTCCCGTCGCCTTCACCCATGATTACGCCATGGTCGATGTTGGTTTGTGTTAGGGTGGAGTCAATGGTGTAGTTTAGGGAGGATAAAGGGTTGTCGGATGTGCGGTAGAAGTAGGCGCGTTCTGTGGGCTTGCCGATTCCTGGGTTCATCAGCTCTATTTCTCCAAGGAAAGGGAAAATTAGCTTACCGTAAAAGCAATAGATCTTCAAACTAGGAGCAAGTGGCAGTCGAGTTTCGAGGGGATTCATCCACTTCCTCGGATCCTTCTCATTGGCTTCCACCTCTGCAGTCGTATGTGCGACTCCTTGGGAGTAACTTCCTTTTACTTGGTCTAGGTACCAATCCTCCGTACTGTTAAAGAGAAACGACAGACTTTCGTCGACAGTCAAGTTTCGGTATCCGGTAGAGCCATTCTGATTCTTGAAATTCAAGAACGTCCCAAAACTTACGTTCTGGCCTGGCAAATCGTCTGGAGCCCAGGTTGCGTTGCCCCACACTGCATCACCGCCAATGGGCAACATTGATGAGATGCCAGGCATGGCTCTGAAAATCTCGGCGCGCTCTTCACGACTGAGAAATTTCTCGAGGCCGTAGACGGCGAAGGCATTCAGTTGAGCTGTGTCTTTCATCTCTCCTGACAATACCGCCGGGAGACCTTTCAGAGCACCGAGCATACACCCGCTGATGTTGACCCAAGAATCGACAAACTTCTCAACCCAATCATCTCCTCCATTTCCCCCAGACTCGGCTGCCACCCAGTGGAAGAAGTAGAACAGCACCTGACTGCCCATACTATGCGATACGAGTGTGACCTTCTTGTTGGACACCTTATTCGCCATCTCGATATACATTTTCAGACGAGTAAAATACTGATCTCGGACTTCGAGGTTGGCGTACGACAGTCTCCAATCGTAGGCTGCTGTGTAGCTATTCGTAGGATCGTATCCAATTGTTGCGAGGTTTTCGAAAATCTTGTTCCAAATCCAATATCCCGTAATGAAGAAATCTGCAGCGTCAAAGCCTTGCGCTGCTCTCAACTTGATCCCGCCCGCCGGATCAAGACCAGTGTGTTTATCCAACATAATGTGTTTCTTCCAGCCTTCCTTGTCTAGTACCAGCGCTTGCATCATGCTCCAACTGCCCCATAATCGTTTCCTGAAGTATTGCCTCGAGCTATTGGCTGTGCCCCATGATTCCAGACCGGTGGATATGACACCTGGCACCATTATGACCGGATGGTTAGCATGGACTCCTTGCGCCTTGAGGTTCAACCCGACTTGGAAAGAATCGTAATTGACTGCCTCCCTCTCTCCGCTCTATATTTCCACTCATTAGCCTAATCTCCTTCCATCAATTCCTCAACAGCTAACACACTCACCACCAAATCCCTAGCATCCCTCACAAACCCCGCAGGCAAGACATCGATCAAACTATCCATACTCAAATCCCCCAACTCCGGAAAATCAATCAGATCATTCCTGCCCGCAAAGAACCCTGCAGCCACAATCCCAAACAATCCTCCTAGAAGGAATATAAAGCCATTGCGGCGCTTGCGAGTTTTGTGGTGTTTCTCTGTGCTGATCTCAGAGACGGGTGCGAGGCGCACTTCTTCGGCTTTGGCGGGAGGGCTGTCGCGGGAGGGCGTGGATTGCCCTAGGAGGCGGCGGCGGAGGGAGGACATTGTAATAGAAGCCTGAGGTGTATGTTGGGATAGTGGTGGGAGATAAGGAGGAGAGGAGGAGATTTCAGGAAGGAGATTGAAGCTTCATTCAAATGTCCGTCCCACACTACAGCACTGGCCTGCGTAATTGGTGTTTGGAGTTGTGCCTGACCCTAGTCTGACACTAGCGCCCCACGAGGCAAATCCTTCAGCCTTGCTTTCCGTTCCGTCGTTGCATGTGAAAGAAGCTGACGCCCGAATTTAGAGCAGCCTTCTCTTCTACTGCGTGCTTCCCCGCTCGCACAACCTCGCCCCCTCCTCCAAATTGCAATTGTAAAGACACTACCGGTAACAGCAATGGCAGAAGATAAAGCTGTACGCGAATTACCCGTAGAGCTGAGATACATCCAATACGAGCACGCGCTAGAAAAGAAATACCTGCCGAGCATTCGCGCCCTCATTTCGAAGGATCTGAGTGAGCCTTACAGTGTCTACGTCTACCGGTATTTCTTGTACCAATGGGGCGAACTCTGCTTTATGGTACCTCTCCCCAATCCTTCCAATCCCCCGCCTTTGCCTCGCCCTAATTCACAAGCTAATTCCAAAATCGTTTGACAGGCACTCGATCCGTCCCAAGACAACCTAATCGGCGTGGTAGTCTGCAAGCTCGAACCACACGCCTCACACTCTCCCCCAACTCTTCGCGGGTATATCGCCATGCTAGCCGTGTCCTCCACGTATCGCAACCACGGCATCGCTACGACATTAGTGCGGAAGGCGATTGATGCTATGATTGAACGGAACGCGGATGAGGTTGTGCTGGAGACGGAGGAGACCAATGTGCCTGCTATGAAGCTTTATGAGAGGCTAGGGTTCATTAGGAGTAAGAAGCTGCATCGGTATTATTTGAATGGGAATTCGGCGTATCGGTTGGTGTTGCATTTGAAGAGGGTCGGGGATATGGTTGGTGATGTAGGCGGGGCGATGATTTGAGGGCGCAGATGCGATAAGAGGAAAAGGGTAGATGAGGTTATGATGATGATTAGATGATTTGATGCATGGTTTCATAGACACATTTCGTTGATTGTGTTATTGTACGAAACAAGACGGTATGTTGTCAGAAGCCGCCAAAAGGGCCGGCGCAGCCTATCAAGCAAAACATTACAGAAATGGGTATCTAGAAAGCAATCATTGCCACTCCAACTGACGCCAATCCCCGCTATCCTCTTTCTTCTTGTAGAGAAATCCTTCCAGCTTCTTTTGGTCCTTAAATTTCTGGGCCTTTCCGGCCAGAACGTCTGCTGAGCTATATAATGAAGCCTTGATGTTGTACTCGTTGTTCGAGTTCAGTCCAAGGTATGTATATGCATCTATATTTCTAAAAATCAGCCATAGTCAAGTCATTGTGATGGACGTTACACTGACCGCATTTATAGTAAAGAGGCTTTCCTCTCGAGTCAACAAGTCCTAGGCCCTTCATCTTGCGGATAACTCGGGTCACGTCCTCTATGTCATTGAAGTCCTTCGTGTAAATGCAGATCAGTCGATCCCTCCCATCACCACTGTCTGGTGCAACCTTGGCGGCGATTCCGAGATCATTTTCTGCTGTGGCACGAGCGACGACGGACCACACGGCGTTGACTTCATTTGATTGGCAAAACATCATCCACTATTCCAAATATCAGTAGCTGTACAGGGTGAGTTACACAATGAGCGTACCTTTCCCGAAGTACAATGCAGCTCCGCAGCCGTGTCCAGAATTTTCCTAACCGTCAAATCCTTCTGAATATTGACCGCCTTTGTGATCTGGATTTTGGTCTGTCCAGCTTTCTTCTTCTCAATATCATGTCGGATGCCTCTCAACTCTTCGAGCAAATTTCCAGCCAGGACAATGAACTGAGCCCACTGACTATCCTCATTGGGAGGTCCTTCATCGTTCAGTTTCTCCTCAACATTCTCATTCATTTTCCGAGTTGGAGCCTTTCGAAACGGATTTGCGATGAAGATCCAAGGCGTCATAGAAGACACTTGAGTCGTAGCAGGCGGAAGTCGACGCAGGAATTCCTCCACGGTCTCTCCAAGTTGACGCCCACTGCTCTCGCCCTCATAGGGATTGTACAACTTTGCCTCTTTCTTCTCTATGTTTGCAGACATGTTGGAGTTGGCGATCTCTGTGAGAGAAGGCGTTTTATTTTGCCACCATTCAGCAGCATCGAAAGTTCCAGCACGATATTTCAGCTCGCGGGTCGTAGCCTCGTCACCTGACTTACATCAGTCTTACGTTTCTGGAAGGAACGTCGATGGGATGAGATTATTTTACCGTAGAATTCGGACTCATCTGATATATAACCAGATTCATCATTCTGAAGCTGCTGAACCAGTTTCCCCCCTCTTTCGATTGCCATGGTGGATGCCTATATAAGAATCCTTCAAACTGTTGGAAACGTGCATCATCCGGCGTGTGAGCCTGGTCTGAAAGGAAATCGTTCACGTCAACTAAAGCATTAAAGTTCCACGACACTTCGAATCACACGTCCATAGCGATAACAATAATATACCGCGGTTTGAAAACTAAAGAGGATAATTGAAGGAAGTTGTTAAAGAAAGGTTGAGGAAGTTGGCAGAGTTGGATTCACGCCATAATTGGGCTGAGCGCGCTCGGACCTCGTCTTCAGATTTCTGCAAGGCTGCTTCCAACCTCATCACGAAATTCCAAGACTATGAGATGGATCCCTCTAAATTCAGCAAGGCGATTAAACAGATATGTTCGACAATACTAGATCTCCCTCCCAGTTGTATTGAATTCGTACCTGGATTTCCTGAATTCTTTGTGGTGGGGACGTATAATTTGCAAAAAGATGTTGGTACGGGATCCCAGCCTCAGTCAAGGACGGGGAGCTTGAATTTGTTTAGGATTGTTAGTGACGACTTGTAAGAAGATCTCCATTAATTTCGTATTTCTTGAAGTCCAAGTGGATGCTTTGGAGTACGAGATATCAATCATCTAATTTGTTTCAGCGATTAAAAAGTACCCAACCTGGAATCGCTCGCTTTGGATCACAACTGGTTGCCTAGTTTCTGGTAGCTGTCCAAAGCATATGTCCTTGATCGCTGAAACAGATTGAATCTTTGAAAGGTTATGTTCCAATCTGTCTAACATCTGTCCTAGAACTCTCATCCAAACCCTTTCACACCCATCGGCCATCCTCGATCTCCATTTCCTTCCGAACGATTCAAAATTCGCCGTAGTATCAAGTATCGGAACTGTCTCGATATATAGTTTCCAAGGCCACCAAATATCACATCTCATCACACACCAAGCCTTCGACCCAGCCGTACTCATTCTTTCGTTTACTTGGTATCCCTTACCCCTTCAATCTGGACCCCTTCTAGCAGCAACGCTGTCAAATGGATCTCTCCATCTACTTAAATTTACCTCGGATTTCGATCGTTTGGACATTCTGAACGATTCAGAATCGCTAAATTCGCACACATTAGAGGCATGGACTTGTGCCTTCTCGATACCCCATCCTGAAGCCGGATCCATCAAGATCTATAGTGGAGGTGACGATGGTAAACTACGACTCGTGGAACTGGGATCTTTGCCCACGACCGCTGAATTCGAGATTACAATCGTTCAAACGATCCCACAGACTGTATTTAAGGGGCACGAAGCAGGGGTTACAGCCATTTTGCCTCTGCCCGTGAATGGCTCAGGAGAGTTGGGCGATTTACTCCTGACAGGCAGCTACGACGACCATGTACGGGTGTATACGACGTACGATACTCGTCCCGATGCCTCAAATACAGCAGGCAAAGCTTTGGCGGAGCTAAAGATAGGAGGTGGAGTATGGCGGCTGAAATTCCTGGATGATCGTCCAATCATGCCGAAACAAACAAAATATGATGCAGTTGGAGATAGAAATAGAAGAGAATTGCGCTTCAAGGTCCTAGCCTCATGTATGCATGCCGGAGCGCGGATCCTGGAGGTAAAGAGATCCGAGGAAGGAGAGTGGAGTATTGAGATTCTGGGCAGTGTGACGGTGCATGAGAGTATGTGTTATGGGAGCGATGTGCAACCAGATCCCATTTCAAACGATAACGCGGATAGTGAGAGTCTCTGTGTTAGTACGAGCTTTTACGACAGATTGGTCTGCGTTTGGAGATTTGATCCGAAGGCCGTCTAATCGTTTAGATGAGAAGAGGAATTGGGTGTAGAACTGATCGTATTAGGTTTTTGACTTTGAACATTTGCCTCCCAATATTTCCGGAAACCTGTCCGTCCGTCCAATTTCAAAAGCCTTCAAAGCTCACGGGTATCATGCACTCCATTATTTCATTACCCCGCCCAAAGTTTTCCCAATGCACATACTAAGCCCTCCATCCACATCCATCGACCGTTTTTCCGCACGCCAAAAAGTCAATTATTCCCAATACTCCAAACCTCCACCCCAAGAATATCGAATTTCTCACCCTCGTCACTAAGCGGCTCATTTCCAAACGTCAAGCAATGGCTGCTAATCCCCTTCTCAAACGTATCATCCAGCCACAGTCCGTAATGACCATCGCCACCTCCTACACTCAAGAAGCCCGTTTCGCACAATATCATGTAATCGTTGACTCCCGAATACGGGAAAGCTTTGAAACGTATGCGTTCTGGTGTTGAGGCCCCGGAGGCGAATGAGGGCGTCGAGGGTCTGGGAGGTGCTAGATTGTTGGAGGATGCGGTGGGAGAGACGAGCGTTGAAGATTTGGGAACCCCGATCGTGGTGCTGCGTGTTATGTTTGATGTGTCTGCTGAAGGAGGGGGAGGAAGGTGGTGGAGATTGGAAGGGGAGAGGACGTGTGCGCGCCAGAGGAAACATTCGCCTGTGCCGAAGTAGTGGGGGGATGGGTGTGGTGCTTCTGTTAGATAGGCACCGAATAACTATTCAAATATTAGCTACTGGAACAAAGGGACAAGTATGAATTGGATAAAGAGAGGGAGAACGTACGCCGCCTCCACCGTCTTTAACAATCAACACGAACCCATTCCGTAGCCCTCTCAAAGCATCGCAATTCTTATACAAAGTCCCCAAACTCACACCGTTCTGCTCCAGACTATACACCAGATTCCATTCCTCGCAAAGCTGTAACCTAGGCGGAACAAGCAAACGAATCTCCTCTGCCAGTGCACGACTCAGCAACGGCTGGGTACTTGGGTGATACCCTTTTAAGCTCACGGGATATAATGGGGGCGGTTGGAATGGCGAAGCTGTTCGATAAGGAGGGGTATATACGCCGTCCATTCCGCCACTTGTGCTTGACTTCGTTGCTGAATATGTGGAAGATTTTGGAGGATCGCTGGAGAAACGTCGTAGGAGGCCGGTCATGGCGTGCGATACTGTGGAAGGGAGAGGGACGTGCCATGATGCTGAGAGGGCCGGTGCTGCTGGTACACCAGGTGTGGATGTACCTGACGAGGATGACGTCGGTGTGTTGTGGTCGTTGAAAGTGTTTGCTGACATTGTTTGGGATGTCGACACATCAAGTCGTAGATCTTATGAGGCTGAATATTGAAAGAGAGGGACTTTAGAGTTGGTTTAGTGAGTGGATGGTTTGTATTGGAGATGTGAGGGTGGCCTGATGAGTAACAAATAAACTTCGCCTCGCGGTTAGATAATTCTCAAGAAGGGAAATAGTTGGCTCGGCTCTAACCTCTGGAACAAGGCTGGACAAGGCTGGGTTACAAGTTGTGTGAGCATTTCATTCCGGGGGAACTGGAGCTCTCGATTTTTATCGAATTGGAAAGTCTCATAGACGTTGAATATTCATCAGGTCTCTGTATAATAAATTTCCTCATTGAGATACTCTTTGCGTGAGTTTCCTGAGCTGAGATGCTGAGATGCTTCCAACGCTCTTTCCACTATCTTGAATTGTGCTTAGTACCTTGATGTCAGAGAAGTCTATCTAACAAGATTCTAGTTCCTCAAGTAGCTAGCCTATGACATTTCGGTTTGAAAGCCTACGCCCAAGTCTTTTAGATCACTCTCAAAATCCGCCCGTCAACACATCTTTCGTTTTCAATTTACCAACATCTAGCATCGATCGGATTATACGCCTCAATCGTCCCAAAAGCCAAATCCCTAATCCAGAGAACTCATTCTTCTAACTACCTAACCTGAAATCGAATGATCAAAATATGTCCCAGGGTAAGAGGCGGATTCGGCTTCGGCAAATCCACCCGCTATCCAGACCTCCAACGGCAAGTCCGGACTCTTACGGCCATTCGGAACAACAAGAAGCGGCAGAAGATATGAACAGCCGACACTCTCACAGTCAGTGTTCACCATGTTTGCAAAGCTGCCATGGGATCTCCGCTGTATGGTCTGGAGCGGCACTCCCAGATCGTAGGGTCATCGAGATGACTGTATGATGAATGAAGACTATGGCAGTGAGGACGACGACAATGTCGGCGAGAACAACAAGACTGATAAGGAGAAGATCACTGAAGTCATAAATGTGAACACGCCTCCTCTCAGCTGTTGAGTGTCTGTCGAGAATCCCGCGCCGAATCCCTCCTCAGATACAAGGACTAAGCGACTCCTATCCATCTCGGACTCTCATGGACCCACGAAAGACACCATACATATACCATTTAGATTTTCTGCTCGAAATATACAGCCCATACGACATGATGGTAGGCCCAATTTGCGGTTGCTGCATTCCCGCGTGCTCTTTTTTACACCAACTCCGGGACCGTCCTCCAAAACGCCTAGCCAAAGATATTTATTTGCCCGTGAGTCTCGGTAAAAGATTCAGTATCTGTCGATCGACACTGGGATGCTCCCTCATTATTATCCTCAGCAATTTTTCGAACCTGAAGGTTCTGAAGAAGCCTACTATCGTGGGACATGAGGGTCCATGTAGACTGCACGATGGCCGTGCAATGGATGAGATTTACTGGAAATATCCTTCCAAGTCTACACGCAAATGCAAGGAACTCTGGAGGATGAAGGAGGCCGACATTGATTTCATCCCCCCAAAAATCGTCACGATACGAATGCTAATCTACTAGGATATGGTCGAAGAGGAAATTAATGATCTGAAGAAAAGCCATCCGCATATCGCTTTACCGAAATTCAGATTCAAAACTCTCATCAGAGCTGGTCAAAGATGCTGTGGCGTGTCAACTGAATGCTTCCGTAAAGCAAATGAAGTAGGACTGTGCTTTAAATATGGCTGAAAACAATATACAATGAGTTCCTACTAGTCTTTATAGAAGACCTGACTGAGGATTTAGAATAGAAGAATGGGAAGGGGAAAATTTGGTGGAAGGGCTTTGAGGTACTTCTAATTTGGAGATAGTATTTAATGAATATCCTCTGTCATCCACAGCAGATTTTGCTAAGAATTTCAGAAAAGCACGCTTATGGGAATTGGACTTTGGAAGTATATAGGTCGCCTGTCCGTATTTCTCTTAGAGAATAAACGGAAGTGGTCAATATTAGGAGTAAATAAATTGCAAGGAAAAATTGAGAATCGGCCATCGTCATGCAACTTTGAATGCTCAAACTGGAGGTCTTATCAGAAGCCCGCCGAATTGATGTCCACTCCCCTGTGAGTGAAACATGTGAACCCATGAACTATTAACAGAATCCAAGATCTCATCAATTCCTACAGAACAATATGCATCTCTCGAGCAGCACCATCGCGCTGTCGAGCCAGATCAATATTTCCAACAACCTTGTATGCAGCTGAAGCGTACCTCAACGCATTGAATGACTCGCTATTCGTGATACCCATCGAACGATCAAGATGGAGAGAGCCGTCCGTAACCGGATCGATGAACCCGAAGTTGCGAAGAATCTGCAAAGCGTATTTGATAGTCTTGTCCTGATTTCCTTTCGATCGATACGCTTCGGTGAGCCAATAGAGGGGTGATTGAGCAGCAGCCGCGGGAGGGTTTCATAGACTTCAGGCTCGTGGAGATCCTCCAACTTCTTCGTAAGCGGCCCGACATTCCTGATCGTAGCATCATTAATCCGTGAAGTCGATTTGAGGACCTCCACCTTGACCCTTTTGACAAGATCCTGTCGTCGCTGGTGGGCAGAATCAGGTGATTTCTTCTCCCAACACAGAGGCGACAGTCGTATTCGAAATCCCAGCTGTCTCAAAAATAGCTTTGGCGAATTTTGAAGAGAGCTTCGAGCGCTGCGTATTGATGGGTGATCTCGGATCCAGCGGGGACGTCGCAAATTCCTCGCACAATTCATCATGTCCCCGATGAAAGTTCTGGCCCAGTTTGGCATGCACGAGTGGTTGATGTATGCTGCTCTCGTCCACAGACCAGCTGAGAGGTGAGGTTTGGAGAAGTGAAGTCTTTTCTGAGGAGATCTTGCGATAGACAGAGGCAGCTGAGGCAATTTCGCAGTCGGATTGCCTCGACTAGAAATCTGAAGGGTATAGTGTTAGCGTAATCTCTCCTCCTTGATCGTGGTGCTCTCACATATCAATAACTGGCACCCCATCAATGAGTTCCCCTTCTTTCCCACACCTCTGATAGTTGCCGCTGTCCAGGTCGAAGATCTCTTGGCCAAGGTGGGATTGTTGTAGAGCTTGTGAGCCAGTTGCAGGAACAAGGCAGGTTGTGCACTGCATTTGATCCTGGCATTCGTGTTGAAGTTATATAAGACAGTGTTCGGAAATTGTACTCCTTCGTACTTGTTGGGAAGGCAAAGTGCTTTTTCAGCAAGAACAAGACCGCCAGCTGGGATAAACTTAGTTGCGAAGAGTCCACGGCCATGGCTAGTTGTTGTGTCAGTAGACGTATTTTTGATGAAGTCCGCACGGTCCAATTGGATGTGGTTTTGAGTAACGGTTCCGACCATGAAGTTGAAATCATAATTTCCATCCTCCTTCTCCACGATTCGTTCTATGGTACGGTTGCAATCTTTTCTGGATTTCAAATCCTTTGGGTTCGACTGCAAAGCTTTCTCAAAATGATGTTTGCTCTCTTCAAATAAACCCAATTTGTAAGTTGCCCCGCCCAGCGCAGTGGTAGGCTTTGCTGTCAGAATCATCTCCTGAACATAATTCGAGAGCGTCTTCTAGCACAACATCGAAATGCTTAGCTGTAAAATTCGCATAAGCTCGCTTGCGATAAAGGTCTCGATGAACACTTGATCTCCTTTGATTGCAGACTCAAGAGCTTGGGTGCAGCTTGAATTTGAAAGAATTAGCCAGCAATCTCGATACGTTCAGGCATACGTACGACTTGATTGCTGAATAATACGACCTATCCAGATATGGTCTATCAGCAGCATCTTTCCACTCTAAAGGGGTGATTCTCCTGCTTTTCGTGCTATCTCCATCATCATTACCACCGCAGGGTCATTTCCTCTTAGGATAGCAATGTCAGATGGATGGTCGACTCGAACAACATAGTCACGATCCCCGTTAAATTTCAAATATGGCAACTGTGCTATTGATAGGAAGGTTGAAATCTGGAAATGATGCATCTTGGAAGCTCGGCTCTAGCTTAACAACACTTCCATTGTCTTCCTCGATGGTGGTGACGATCTTAGTCGAAGGGTACGGGGCCTTGATCGTTCTCGCGGTGACAAAACAACCACGATGATGCGTTTCAACCTTCAAATCCTGGACCGAAATCTGAAAAAACAGTTAGCATTCTGTTGTGAACGGTGTGAATTGTTCTGAAACCTTCTGCAAGTCGCTCAAACGAGCTGAGGATAGTGCATAGGCAGCCAGTAAGATCAACTCCTTGGCTGATGGATTTTTGAGAGACTCTTCCAGCAGGGTGAGAATTTTGGAGAGTGTATTGAGTAATTCTTCCTTCAAAACTTTCCGCACCGAATTCTGTCCTTGAATGCCAATGCAGCTTGACACACAGCTATCTGTTGTTGAAATGAAGTCTCATATGTTTTGACAGTTATTTCCATATTGGGCGACATTTTGAGCGGTGAACTAAGAAATAAGCTTGAACGACCTTCTCAACTTAGAGATCATTCACTGTATTGAAGTAAAATTGATTGCAGATAACACGACGGCATTGAGAGAAGTCATACGTGATCACGGGTGTGTGATCCGGTTGTGCTTCTTTAACTGGTTTTGAACACATTGCTATCGGGAAACTGTATCAACCATAGAATGAAGAGGGTCTCCAAATGATTCATAGTTATGTAATCAATTCTTCTTAAATCTTCACTCGGACTTGCTTTGTATGAATAAAATATCAAGAGCCATCAAACCAGGCTGAAATGCCTTGCCATATAATCAGGAGAGCAGATATCAGAAGTCCACTAGCAGCAGAAAATCTCACAATCACGGAAACTCTCTCAGAAGAATATTTTGTCCCATTCAAGTTCGCCATCCCGGTATGACGGTCGACTGATAATCCGTTTCATCGAGGCGCCTTGTCCTCCATAAAGGATCTGATCCCTTCTTCCACACCTTCCGGACTTGGCTTTGCAGCACATACATCTGGCTCGAAACCAAACTTGTTTCGTAGATAATCTCTCGTTGTGGGACCAATTGTGGCGATATATGTCTTGTTCTTAGACTCCAATTGTGCTCTCGAAGCTTTGCCTGAAGCGGGGTCCAGCATCCCCAATACCCGTAGCATGGCTTCGCATCCTGTAGGAGAGAACACAACTACCCACCTAACTGCTCTGTCATCCGTATCTCGTAGAAGCTTCGTGAAGTTCTGTTCGAACAATTTCATAACTCCAGTTCCATAGACCACGAGTTCATCGACCTGGATTCGGCGCTCGCTGGGAAGCTCTGGGTCCATCAAGGTCTTGGGTATGATATCGCGTCTCTGCTCACCCACTAGGAACAGCAACGAAGGCAGGGCTTGGCGACCCTCATACCATTTGCAATAGTGATCGAGTATGTAATGAGCCAATGCCTCTCCATTCCCTGTCTCAGCACCGAAAATATTGAGCGGAGGGGTTTGTGGAATCGATCGTAATGCTCGAGAGGTTGCAGGACCGACGGTATAAACTGGAACAGTCTGTAGATGTGGCCATTGTTCATTACCTAGAGAATAACTGTCAGATATCGTCAATCAAAGCATCAGAGCATAGCTTACCTTTCCCCTCCTCGACGAGTTTTGCAAATGCTTCCACTGCCCTCTGTGACGTGAAGATCAAGCCACCATATTTTGCGCCGGCATTCCTGCGAATCTGCTTACACTGTAGCAGTTCCCTCACGACACTGAGACCCTCCTCAAGGAATTGATGCTCCAGCACTGGGCCGAAAACAGGTTGGAAGGACTTCCCTTCCTTCACCGCAGAGAATTGCTCCTCGTACCCATCATTGGGAGTCGATTTGGTCTTTAGTAACAATACTGGTATCCCTTCTTTCGCTCCACTGTCGATTTTGCTCATCGTCGTCGCATTATGCAAGGTTTTGGCGAAAGATGACGACGGCATCGCTTTGAGAAGTTGATGGTCGGTAAATCCCGGCGCATTACAAAGCTCAAACTTCGTAACTTTGTCTTTCTTCTCTCCTCAACACAACACTCTTTTATTGTAAATATTGGGAGGAGGTAAAATGGCAGATGATACTCGAGATAAAGATCCAACCAGCACGGCTACCACAACCGCTTCCGCCGGCATTGCAGGACCTCCAAAGAAACTCCCGAAAGGCATCGTGCTGGGCAAGGATGGCAAACCGTGAGTTCCTCTATCCGGCTGCAAGCTTCCAAATACGGTTCTGACATCTGTTGAAGCTGCCGATCATGTACCTCCTTCGCAGACTTTGCTTCGCAGACCAAAAAGTCCACTAAAGCGGCGGCAGTGAGCTACGGCCCTCCATCCGACTGTCCTCCAGATGTTGAACAACTTGGGCGTTCGTCCTGGACACTTCTCCACTCCATAGCCGCACAATATCCCGCGTCTCCAACGCCAACCGAGCGGAGCCAAGTCAGCCAGTTTATGGAGTTGTTTTCGAAATTATATCCGTGTTGGGTTTGCGCCGAGGATCTCCAGGAGTTCATGGCTAAGAATAAGGTCAGGACGGAAAGTAGAGAGGAGTTCGGACAGTGGATGTGCGAGGCGCACAATGATGTTAATAGGAAGCTTGGGAAGAAGGAGTTTGATTGCTCGAAGTGGGAGGAGAGGTGGAAGACTGGCTGGAAGGATGGCAGGTGTGACTAGACACCCTAGAATATTGGAGAGACGATGTGTATGAATACTGTACAAGTGTATGCTGGGTTTATATTGCATAGCGCGGTCGGCATTGGGATGGGCGTTCAGTGGTTCGGTGCATAGCTCAGCTCAATCAGAAGCATTCCCTCTCATTGTCCTATCCAGAACTTGAAGTCAGTCCATGGATTCGAGTCATCTGAGGTCGGAACTTGGTATCAAGCTCAATTCGAGCTCACCCGTTGCCACGGTCTAAAAACGGTCTTAAAAGTTCAAACTTGATGAAGCCTGTTTAATTCTACCCGATCTGCTTGTTACCAACCGAATTCACTCCATTTCAACACTCTCTTCGCCCTCCCGCAAGAAGACGGACTCCTGCCAACCAGTAGTCCGTACGGAGGTACTTGAATCCTTGCAGTTTCTGCCGCCAATGGCAATCTAGCAATTTTTCATGGAATCTGACATCCTAAAATGCATCTGGGCCGACTGTAGCTCTCCTCTCACCAAAGCTATCGTTTCTCAGAGTCGGTTATCCATCGAGAATGGAATACGACTTGTCCAGTGAGCCGCGGGACAGCGCTTTCTTGAACTGGGCCTTGCCATACCTCATGCGATGGGCCAGAAGATCATGTACCATCCCCAACGAATGATCGTCAAAATAACCCCATAAACAATAACCAAAGGTCATGTCGAAGAACAAGAAACTCGAAGCCATGCTCTTCTTCGCTTCTCACACACGCATCCTTATTCCAAAGGCCCGTCGAACGTACCGCCGCGACAATGGGCTCTTTATCGAACTGGACTTCGGTGCGAAGGCCCCAATTTAAAAACTGCTGCACGTGGCCCTGCTGGCTTACCAAGGGTTCTTCCAATTATAAGAACCGGTGTCTGTATCACGTGACGTACACTAGAAAACTGTCACATCCGTAGCATGAATCAATCCCTTTGTCCTAGTGTAAATTATTTCGTAGTTTTGCAGCATCTAACCCCCATCTCCATAAGATATATGTGGGCTCTATCTCAGTAATATAAATCCCATCATATCTTTGTAATGGGAATCCCACCCTATTAATATATATACATATATCCGCCTCTCTTATATAACTCTTTGTGGTGTAAGCTCTCTCTCTCTTCTGTGGGTACTTCCCCATTGTTGCCTCTCTTCTTTGTAATATATGTTTCTAATCAAGCTATGTATACTATATACAGCATTTGAAAACTATGGCCAATTTGGAATTTATTTCAATTGTAACGGTTCCTGGCTGAATGTCACCTGACTTGCCTTGCGTAATATACACGTGACCAGATGTTCACTTGCAACGCTGGCTACTGTACCTACATTCCTTAATAAATGTTAGGCAAGTTCAAAAACTGTCGAAAATCCGAGTGGCCTGACCAATCACTTGGTCAGGATATCTCTTTTTAATATATAATTGGTCAAATCCTATGCGTCACTTAACATTTATTATTCCCTATACGAAGTACTCATAGAACCTCCCTTCTTTTCTCCTTAGCTTAGTATTTTCGTACAATACAGCGCCTTCTGCACAGCGCCCCCTTTGTAGAGCTGTTACATCACGTGGCGGCGTTAGGTGTCACCCTCATATAGCGAATGGGTCTTTCGATCAGCGATTTTGACCAGTGGTGAAACATTTATACCGCTCCTATCACACAGAACGCCCCTGCCAAATGAAGAAAATGCCACACAATAAGCAGCTACTGTCCAAAGGTGCTAATACGAGGAGGTGGAGGTAGTCCATTGTACTTGGACGCTTTCTTTCCACCGAATTGGTAGGGCGAGGGATTGCACTGGCCGCCACATTCCTTGGCATGCCCGAAGTTGTGCAGCACAGACCGCTGAACTGTCTCGGTAAAGATCACAGCCCCATTAGAACCACTGTTGTAATATCACGTCACCCAAATGGAGCTATGTGGGTGGGTAAAGTCCGCACCTACTTTTGTCCTTAATACGGTCATATTGGTATAAGCATTCCACCAAGCCCGGATTTCGATCAACCGGGCTCCATACACTAAATTCTTCACAAATAAGTCGCTGTGGCGCATACCCTCCATTTCGTTCGAGAAGCATCTCGTTTCAGCAAAGTATGCGCACCGACAAACCCAAAGTTCAAGCCTCGAGAGAGTCGGAGAATGAAGCGACAAAGACCGCTGAAGAGACGAGCAGCAGGGGTCGGGCAAAATCCCGAGGCAGTACAGGCCCCTGTTCCTTGATAATCCACCAATCTAACACAATTAGCATCACGTGACCGAGGCCGAGGTGTCGCCTCCATGAGCGCTGAGAGACTTGCTCGGAAACGGGCAACTGACAGGGACGCGCAACGCGTGATCCGTCAGAGACAGAAGGACTATATTGCTAGTTTGGAGGAACGAATCAGGGAACTGTCCAAGAGTGAGCAGTCTGATAAATCGCTTAAGGAGGAGAGGCGGAAGAACGCTGAGTTGGAAGCTGAGTTGAGGTTGCTGAGAGAGCAATTATATGGATCAGAAGATGGTACGAGTACTCCACAACTTATGTCTTCAACATGTAAGTATGGGCAATTTCTTCGCCTCGACTACCCTATGAGGATCTGTGGTGGCTATGTCATATACTTTTTCGTGCGTGTTTATCCAACAGTTACTTTCTTTGCTAGCAATGACATATTTTTGGATCTAACTGATCATCTTTAATCTAGCTGAGTATGAAGTAGACGAGTTGGGAGAGCCAAATACAGTCTCATATCTAACCCCATGGGACTCGCAATATGGTTGTGTAGGCCCGACTAGGCTTGCTCCGACAACGGTTTCTCCTTGGACTGCAAATGCCGACAGCTTTTGGTCTTCTCAAGGTTCTGATACCTTAGCAACGCAACCCGAGTCTGGTTACGAGCCATCCGTTGTAGGAAATACGAGGAGCGATTTTTTCAGCACTGATTTCGGCACCATGGACCGTCCAGATGTAGCTGGGTATATGAATCCAGCGACCACAGCTCACGACGGCAGCTTGTATACCCACTCACCTGTTGATTTAGATGGCAGTAATTCTTTCCATAGCAAGAGATCAGGTAACTCTGTTCTACCTGTCGTCGAACTTGTGTGCTAATATCAAGACAGAGAACATGTGGCAGCCAAGAGCACCTCAAGACAGCTCGCCAGCAACGAACGAAAATACTGCCAGCTTGGGCTCTTTCGCAATGAACAATAGATATGAGCCTCTGGCTTGTAAGATTCCTTCGTCTTTTATTAACCAGCCTTCGCTCCATGTATGGGAACTTCCCCTCCGATTTGCACCACCTAAAGATCAGCTAGAAAATATTCTCATCAATGTTGTTCAGCAACAGAGACATCTCGCTGTCCGTGGAGCTCGTGGAACCGCCCTTACTGGACCTTCTAAAATAAGCCTCAAACCCCTCCTGCGTCCGGACCCCTCAAGTTCGACGCACCCTGTTTTATTCATCTTGTCTACCCTCTTACGGGCCCTAACCCATCGTGGTCTTCCAGAAAAGATCGGTAACTTAATTCTCATGTATCCTGTCTTCCAGTGGCAGATCTCTCCGACTCTCGAAACTTATAACAACCTCCCTGAGTACTACGCCCCACTAGCCTCACAAGTAGTCACTCCTCATCCGGCCTGGATTACATACATTGGCTGGCCTAAGCTTCGGGACATTGTGATTGCTAACCAGGAAAAGTATGGCACGGACGAGTTTAAGCATCTTTATACAACGAGTTCTAACGTGAACTGGCCTTATCGATCTGAAGATGTGTTTTCAATTGTGGAGGGTGATATAAGAGTATCTGAGGCCTTTATGAAACATGCAAGGCGATTGGAAAATTGGAGTTTGGATGAACCTTTTCAAAAAAGATATCCAGAGCTGAGGGACTTCTGCAAGTTTACGGAAGATCGTATTTTTATTCGGGAGTTGGATGCTAGTAACCAATAACTGGGCCTTTCGAGTCCTTTCCGTGACTGGCGTCTCGTATCTTAACGAAATAGAATTTCGGACTGTGTGCCGCGGACTTCAAACTTGGGTTTTGGTATAAATGCAACCCTTCGGCCTTTTATTGATAATAGTCGCGATGCAATTGCCCTAACGACAACCGTCCACAATCCGAATCCACACTGCACACTGCACAATGCCCCACCTCTCCCCCTTGACCACGTTCTGGAGCTAATATGATTTAAGATTGTAAGGATGACCAAAATTACCCCTTCTCGTCAGCTCTACTTGCTGATAATCAATCGTAGCTTGCCTTGACTTGACAAAAGTTACCATTTCCTATGCAGCAGTCTATGGAATGCGAGCAGATCTCAATCTCGGGGGACAGCAGTATTCATGGCCAACTCCCTTTTCTCCTTCGGATACCTAGGGGGTGAGCTTCCGGCCAATTACCTTCTCCGGAAGCCCCCAATTGGGAAATTTGCAGCCGGCAATCTGTTCATCTGGTATGTTCTTTGAGCTTTGTGCCGTGGCAAAGAATTTCACCTGGCTGGCTATCCTACGGTTATTGATGAATATGTTTGATTTTTGCGTGGACCTTGTTTGGTTCAAATCACTGCAATGTATTACAAAGGGCCCGAGTAAGGCACTCGTGTCACTATCCGGTATGCTATGGTTGGAATAGCAGCAATCATTGTAGGACTGTTGTCATACGGAATTGGTCACATTAATAATGGAGTTGCACAAGGCAGCTACTGGTGAGTTTCAGCTCACCTCATGTCTTCTCACAGGCAATGCTAATTATCACCAGTTCCTCATCTGCGGAGCAGTGCTCTGATCAATCATCGTGTTCCTATTCCTTCCAAGACTCACCCTTCAATGCACGCTTCCTCAATGTACGCGAAAAAGACATCGCAGTCCAGCGTCTGCGAGAAAACCGAACCGGTCTCAAAACATCTGAGTTCAAATGGACACAAGCTATCGAAGCATGCCGAGACCCGCAAGTATGGATCATTGCTCTCTGGGCAGGTATTAGCAACATCTGCAATACTGACGGCTAGTTCCTGCCTTTGATCATCAAAGACACGGGCTTTACGGGGTTGACGACTTTGTTGACTCTTCCAGTGGGCGGGCTTAGATCGTGGCAGTGGTTGTTGCTGGTACTGCTTCTCTGTGGTTGAAGAACTACCGAACGGTTATCATGTTCGTTGTGTGCATACGGACTCTTGTTGGCACAATTCTCTTGCAAGTCTTGCCTCAGTCTGAGAAGTGGTGTCGTGCTGCAGGCGTGTGGCTGCTCCTTTGCATCCCGGCGTCCTATGCTATCTTACTGAGTCTCATCTCGAGCAATGTCGCGGGGTTCTCGATGAAGATCACTACGACATTCTCGATTTTTTTGTCACGTTTTAAGTGGGCAACATAGTTTTTCTACGTCTGTTTATTGCATTGGAGGCGCTAGGATATAAGACAGGATGCGCCGCGATGTTGGTCGCGATCGTGCTTTGTCTAATCCTGACTATTGCTCTTGGGCTATACTATGTTTTGGAAAGCAAAAGGGGTAGGGTATTAGCGGCGACGACTCCTGAAGTCTTGGCAGCAATGTCAGTGACGGATAAGGAATTCTTGGATCGCACAGATATGGAGGACTGGCTCAAATTCAGATATCTATGGTGCGAGTGTAGCCGTTAACGTACTGTCTTGGAAATCAAACCATGTATAACATTTCGCTGTAGAAATCAACCTCGTCTTGTTAGGCTTTCTTTTTCTTGTGGGAATGCACAGTGACCCAGAACCCAGCTAATGATGAATTGTGCAGGAGGCCAGGGCGAGCAGCCTCAAGTCTTGAACCTTAATTCAATGACATCAGCTCTCCGCTTCCCATCATGAACAACCCACAGCAGTATCAAGTATCTGAAAGCTCTTCGGCTCTCAATAAATCAGATCGCCATCTTCTCATTCGAGCCATCGACTATTGGGACGTCATGGATGCACTTTCCATCACAGCCTCGTCCATCGCGATCATAACAATCTGCACCAGGTCGCCGGCATCTTCACCAAATGGTTCTCAAGTACCAAGAATGTTGACAATACACTGCGCGCACTTGACCAAGAGGTAGTGTCTCTGTCGGCGGCTCTTACATCTGTCACGGAAACGTTTGGAAGACCGGCCTTGGTATCGATCATGGAGAGCGGTCAGGACGCGCGGCCTGTGGTCCAGCATCGCAGCCATTCTCAAGAGTTGCCGATCAAGTATGCGACGATTGAGGAGACTGCTTTGGGACCTGAATAGCACGATGTATCATTGATTCATACGTCGATCATCCGACAAGCCATTCCATATTTGCACTATTCCGTTCCTTTCCAAAACACACTTTTCATCCTGTGAATGCCCCAACTCCATTCTCCTTATTTCCACTCCGTTTCCAAAATTGGACAGGACCCAAAGCTTGGAACAACTGGCCATACTATGTTCAAAAGGAAAACAAAACATAACGCTGCATCATGTGGCATATATACAATCATGATAGACGACTTAAAGTATGATGGGGATATATGAAATAATGCGCGCTTAGAATATGCTATGCGGGGTATTGCAAATATATATAAGCTGAAAGGTAAGTGAAGTTGCTTTTATATAGAAAGATCTCTATAAGATGAAAATTGAAAAGAAAACGAATGTATGACTGTGAAAGAGTCGAATCGAGATGCACCTGAACCCGTCGAAAGATGAGTCATTGCGGTTAGGTAGTCGCAGCTGAACTATCGCTGTTGACTTTGTCGAGATCATCGTCAAACCAGGGGTCGATGGCGCCGAGTAGCATCTTCCAGATATTTCCGTTGGATGGCTCGGTGTCAACAATATCGCTATACATAGGACAAAGATTAGCAGCAATCCAGTGGCGTAAGAGGGGATCACCCACAGTTTAATCTTCTCGCCTCTGACCTTCATATTGGAATCCAAGGTCTCCATTCTTTCCAGGCCCTCGGGATTGTTCCCAAAGCTTATGAATTGAATGCCGACCTGCCTCTTATCCATAATGTTCAGGTCAACAAGCTTCTTTCCAGTACGGGTTCATAGACCCAGCATTATCAACAAGAAAAGCCTAAAGACTGTCAGATGTAGTTTGACGGTATTACCATAGGTATACTGACATGATCTCTCTTCGCTAATCGTTCTCGAAGGTATTCGTTGGGAAGTGGACGAGGAGAAAAGTTGAATCTGCTTTGTCTTGCCGCCCTCCAAGCCACAGCCTCCCCAACAGATAAATGGGGCTTCTCTGGCCGAGGGGACCTTTTAGGCTCCACAGTGGGGCTGTTGAGAGAGGCTTGGACTGCTGGCGCTGCATTCTGCCGGTAAGGAATTGGTGTCGTGAAAGACGTAGTTGTTTGTCCCCGCTGAGGTGTATTTGTAACAAAGTCTCCGGGCTGTCCGCCAACCTGGGTGGCGGCTGGTGGCCATTGTAGCACGACCGCTCCGTCCAGGGTCAATGAATGGGACGCTACGCCGATCTGGCTGTGGTTCCATTTGAGATTTACCCACCCTCCTTGCCCACGTTCTGGTCGGCTCTGTGCCATTTCGACGTGTTTGGTCAGAATAATCGTCGTACTGCTCCTCTTCGGAGATGGTAGGCTGATAGTGGGCTGGATGATCATAATGAGGATAGGAGCTTTCGTTCCGACTGTGGGTTGGATACGTGGGTTGAGACACTGGCTGGTATTGCGCCGCCCGGAGTGATTCC
>NXFV01000480.1:0-50404 GCA_002803225.1 Gamarada debralockiae | reverse complement strand
GATCACTACTCTCTAAATGTCAAGCTGCTTTCACATTCTACAATTATGACCTCGCAACATTCCTGTTGAGGCCGTAATCGGAACTGCTCTCGTCGATTGTGGTCATGCTTTCCGGGCTGTGCTCACGAGGCCCACCGAGTATAGGTGAATGTGCATGCATTGCTGATGAGTCGTTACGGGACTGCTTTCGGGAGCTCCTGGGTGGGGTATGCTCCGTGAATTGTGTTAGTACCAAAGGTTCAGCTGATAGGTAACTCTGGCAAGATCCTGTGATAAGCTTCTCAGGAAGGGTAAACCAGGAAGTGGACCGGAAAATAGCTGTCGCATAAGAATTACTGTCGGATGGGGAGAAAAGTCTGTAGAATAGAATCTAAGGTAGGAGGAGACTAAATACATGGGAAATGAGGTGTGGAGCCAAAAAGAGGTGCCTGAGGCAGTAGTTCATCTGACAATTACCTCCGAACGCTTGATCTAGGCTCCTACAGACTTCGATAGATCTGGAAAATATCTCTTATTATGGCAATTCGTGAATGGAGGTTGCCCAACTTTGGTAACCATAAGCAAAGGTCAATCTTGGTATTAACGCCAGGTGATTCCTCGCCTTGAGCAGACTGACCTGCGAAAGGATGTCTCGCTCCCCAAAGCCCGGAGCTGCTCGTGGCTGATTTCGTACTATCTTCCGGAACAGAGGCGTCGTAGTGCTTTGCAAAGGAGCTTTCCCTGGGCCTTTTCCGGTCCGAAGAGCCAGTGTCGCATTCTTCATCAGCTTCTTCGCCAATTTTCCCGTCACCGAGAGACTTTCCATCCATGGTCGAAGTTCTATACTTTTCTTAGATTGGCCCTCATTTTTGACTCTAAGTCGAGTAGGTCAGGAAAATAACTTACGAGCCATTAGGAGGCAATTGTTCAGAATACTCATCTTCATCCAACAGCCCCTCTCGACGAGGCCCCTTTCAGATAATCCTTCAAGCGGTACTGAGGCGCTCAATATCATGACTCAAGAATGCTTCTCTGATGAGATCTCATCTAAACTGCCTCCAGACCTCCGTATCATCATTTGCAACTATCGTCATCACAAACTCTTCCCGCTTCCCAGCCCTCATCTCCAAAGGAATTCCATCGATGACAGCTTTCATCTAGCTCAGCTGGTCAACCTTGTCCTCGATTTGTCCAACAGTACTTAATCGACAGCTTCAAGTCAGCCCCGAAAGATGAAGCTTGAGCTTTCTCTGCAGTGGCTCCAGATTTTTGTTCCCGCATCTCAAGCGGTCCCAATTGCGCCTTCGGCTTGATCCAAGCCCTTTATATTTAACCACGATTTCCTGTAGTTCGGAAACAGTGGTGGTACAACAATCTATACAAATGCTTGCCATCATTTTTCTCTCGGAAGATGACAGACTTCGGATTCTTTGCTTCATTGTGGAGTCGCTCGGTCAAGATGACGAGGATGTCAAGATTGGTGGTCACCTCGGAGTACTTTCCACACGCGCCTTTCCAGCTGTCGTACGATTGCATGCTGAGCTGAAGACAGGTGATGATATCACCAATTGAGAATCCGAACGGCATCTTCGGTGCAACTTGAGAAGTAGATGGAGGGAACGATGCTGATGTTGGGGTTCACGTTCGCGTTCGCGATAATGCAAATCAGCTTGTTAAGCCGCATTTCCGTTTTGGTGAATCTGCATGTATTAGTACGTCGTACGCGGCTGGACTCGCTGGAGAGGATCCTGATGAGCGATATTCTCGGAATCTCTTAGCAAAGTGAGACCCTGGGGCCTTGGCCTAGTGTTCGACTTGATGAACGCAAATATCCTTGATCAATACGTTCGTAATAGAAGATACAGTGCATGCCCTAGGAGCAAACCCCCACCCCGCATAGGTAGCGTTGTGGAATGTTGTATGTAGATATTTTCAGACTCCCATGGGGCAACTAATCTTAGTGAGGCTTCCATAGGTAACCATTGTACGTTCTGTCAGTTGTCGATTGTGAAATAACTAGCAACTCACAGTAGCGCCGGAGAGAATCAACTTCGAGGATGGAGTGCCTCTGCACGGTTAGTACCTACAAAATTTGTTGAAGATAGTGTATTTCTCTACGATAGTACATAGAAAAGGGTCTCACTTGAGAGCCTCGCGTAGTCGATTTTATGAAGGGCGACTCTGATAGCGAAGAGATGTTTGTGTCCAACTCGGAGTGGATCAACAGATCTCCAGGGTAAATTTAGTGCTCGGTTCGGGCCTTCCTCGCTAAAATTGGCCTGAAGCGGTCGGAAAGCCGCTGTCAACCCCCTTACAACAGTTTATTGTTTTTATCAGTGAGTATCACGCCTGCTTGATTACTGTACGTATCTATTCCGATGTTCAATCTAGACAGTTTTGGCAATCATTGGACCTAGTTGCCTAATGCGATAATAATCAAGCGTGTCAATCATCTCCAACCATGTATTAGGCGTTTGGGTATTCCCTGTGGAAGCGGCCATTTCCCCTCTCAAGTGATAGCTAAAAGCGAGCTACATACACGTTTTACTCTATTGTGAGACATTTCTTCCGATATCTTCTACTTACAGTCATTCACGCATCGGAGGAAAGGTCTTCGTCGCAGGTGAATACAGTTTTAGTTGAACCTGGATGTGCTTGTTCGGATCATAAATGCACCGTACTATTTTCATGTCGAAGACTCGAATACCCGTGCTCTTACTCCCGTTCATAATGTTACTTCTTGCCCCGGACTGATGACGGGGTACAGGCCGCTGGACCCTCTATCGCTAAAGTTTCAAGGTACAATCTGCAATGCAACTTCAGCTGTCCAGAAGATGAAGTGATCCGACTTAATTGCCAACGCACTCTCCCCAATCGCAGACCCATGAAAGTTGATTGGGTACCACATGCACTTGAATGACGTTTGTCCACCAACGACCCTTTCAGAAGACTTCGGCTGAGTTGCTATTTATGGTGCCTTGGGGATCACGGCGTTCCCGGGCCCCCGGTACAAGGGAGGTATTTATTTGGGGTCCGAATTTGACTAGAGACAGCACATCTGTGCCTCAATTGACATGGTCTCTGGTCCCTTTTGGAAGAATCCCACCCGGATGCAGCACACACCCCTGAACCGATGCGATGGAAGAAAACTAGGTTGTCCCACGGCCATACTGCATTGCTGACAGGGCTAGTCCGCTGCTGCAGATCCATCCGCATAGGCTAAGTTCGCTGGTACCCCTGTCAACCACCCACAATTCAGCATAGTGTGGGGAGGTAGACTTTTGAGTTTACTGTGCTCCAGGTATCTATTTGTACCTGAAGATCCTTCTCATTGTTTTGGAACGACATTCTTTTGTGCTCTCATTGCAAAATTCTAGTTGGATTCAATCCTATATTTAACTTTTCCTCCTCGAGACCTCTTCATTCAAAATGGTCATGCTGCGCGTCCCGTTTCTGTTGATCAGCACCCTCGCCCTCAGCCTCATAGCTTCAGCGAAAGCAACCACATCAAGCCTCCATGTCGCCACTCCATCTCCCGCAACGTCCATCGTTAACAACGAACCACATTTCACCTACGACGAGCTCTACAAGCTCCTCACCAGCTTTTGGGACAACTTCATCTATCCCGCAGACGTGACGCAAGCAAAGACAATCAACTCGACAATTCTCTCCGAAAATGTCCAAGGGCGAATGGACGCTACGCGAACCTTTACCGGCCGTGAACTCAACACCGAGTATCTCTTCGGTCTCTTTGCAAATCTCGCAGCAACACCAAGTTCCATCAGCTTGTTAGGAGTTCCGATTTCTTACGAGGTCTTGAAATTCAGTGCCAATAAATACATCTCCTCCGCTGCTACGCGAGTGATGTTCAATATCTCCAGCCTCAATCTCGTGGTGCCAATCGAGATCGATACATGGACTACCTGGAATTCACTGGGTCAGATAACGCAGTATGATGGGATCTTCAAGTACTGGCAATGGCTCCAAGACTACGTCGTAGAAACAGCGTAACATTCCCCGTTCCCTACTCACTTATATACAGAACTTAGCTAAACCCAACAGTATGCCTATATTGAACGCCACTACGCCCACTCAAGCTGTTCAGATAGTCACTACAATACTCGCGAAAGAAATCTGTGAGACGGCACAGACATATTGCAATGGTACCAACACGCAGTATGCCAATTTCACATCCTGCTACGAGTTTTTGACCACGGAGGTGCGATTCGGAGAAGCGTATGAGTACGGGAGAAACACTTTGGTGTGTCGAATGGTAAGTCTCAAATCCTCGGAGGATACTTTCCTACTTCGGATGTCTCACGAGTTGTTTACTCCTCGGAGTAGGAAACTCTTAAGACATCGTTTCCACTCCCAGCTCTTCTTCATTAGGCATACTGACTCCGAGATTATGATGTAATAGGTGCATCAGAATATGGTTCCTTTCAGACCATCGGTACACTGGTATGTTCAAACTTGACCTCTGATTTTGAGCGACGACTGACTTTTGAAGCCCTCATATCGGGCCTACAGGTGGTGGGTACTGCGTCGATGACATGACATATGTTAGCACTGTGGAGCAGGAGTACTTCAACATTTCGTGGATACCTTATCCGAAGCCACCATCAGAGTAGGATTGGGATGTGAGGCTCGTGAGTGTGACGGCAAAAACACGTGTTGGCCTTTGATGAGAGTGCGGCAATATTTCAGAATCGATTTGACTTAACAAAATGTTCATCTCTCATAAATTAATCTCGCCCTCTATGCCTACGAGAAGTCTTTCCACAGATAAAGCCAAGAAACTTGTTGGCCAAGCCATATAATCCCGAGCTTTGAAAGCCATCCCGCAGGTTTACATGGGCATCTCTCTTTCAAATCTCTGGCGCTGGTTTCGTATCCTTTCCCGAAGGTTGAACCAGATATAAGTGAATATGAGGATTATGACGGTGATAGGCAAAGAAGGTCCATAGTCTCCCACGAAAGATGATTTGGCCAGCGGGCGGGCTTCAGTCGAAGAGTGGCATCGTTAATATCGCCTGCTACGATTAGCTTTCTGATAACATTCCGAGTGCTTAGACAGTCTTACGGCAATAAATGTACTTGGAACGAAGACCACAATGAGTATTGCGACAAGCAGTCTCGGTAGACTTCTCTACGAATTTTCGTACTCCATCCTTGCCTATTCCTTCCCAAGTTCTAAGCCTCGTGGAGAATTGGATATATTGCTTTGACTTGTTATCTTCAGAGTCAGTCAGAATTCTTGAGGCCCTGTGCAAAACGCAAATAGAGATCATCCAACTTGGAGCTCACTAGACGAAAGTTGTGAACCTACATAATCGTGGCAAATTTCCAATTCAAGAGCTTGAAAGTGGGAAGGAGATCTAAAGTGCCCCACATGATTGAGATCCGGTCTTGGAGGTAGTCTGGCGCAGAAGATTGTTGGCGAAGTTGATCTTTCAAAAAACTCACAAGGTTCTGGGACATTGCTCGGGAGCCTTCCGCATGTCCTAGTCTTCGCTTTGTGCTATGGACCTGGTCCAGAATAGCTCGTGCTTGTTGGTATCCATATCCACAGCCGTCCGGTTGGTACGTCGATTTTCTATCCTCCTCGTCGGGATCGTCATAGGTTAGGATTTTGTTCTTGTACTCTGCGAAGCTCTGCATAGAGACTATCAACCTGAGCCTCACAAACTTCCACCGCGAGGAGTAAAGGATGGCTGCAAAGTCAAATCTTGATTGAAGCGTCGGCCAGAGCTCTATAATCTTGCTCGGATCCGATGCCGCGATGTATCTAGTGGTGATGTTCGATTGAGAATTCAGTTGAAGGATGAACGTATCCCACCTACTCGGTCCAACTTAAGCACGAACAGTAACTCATAACACATCAGCCTAAAGATAAAACTTGGAGCATGCCAGCTTGGGTCGCTGTCATCGCAGTGACGAGAACTTTTTCAAAGGTCAGGAGAACTTTCACTTGCATCCGAAACTTCAGAAGCTAGTCTGGTGTTGAATGCGGTGGGTCTGGACGCAAACTCATGAAGGTGTTGGGCTATATATGGTGCATTTGCGAGTGCTTGTAGATGTAACTCTGTGAAGGGAAAATCATCACCCCGGCTTTGGCGGCCGACAACGATTCGGAGCCCTGAAGTTGGCTCCATTCCTTATGAACTATTCCGGAGACTTGATCCTAGTTGTAAGTTTTGAACTGGCAACTTTGTTTTGGTGGCAGATATTTCCGTCGACACTCTCGTAAGACTAGTGTGACAAGGCTTCAAATGCAATCACTTCATTTGGCCCTCCTTGAGAAGCATTGGTGCTGGGACCATCATTCACCTGACTCTCTTGATCCCCAATCAGAGGAGGCTTAGGTCCACTCGGAGAAGGACTATCCACAACGCTCGTGCGGGCTGACTTGTCACGACTAGTTGTCTGACTGGCTTGGTTCATGATGAAATCCCTGGAAAGTTGAACGCAATTGGAAATCGGAATTAGAAAATTGAATGGAGTTAAAAGCTCTTTGTCGAGGGAAAGGAACGATAAGTGCGAGATGTTTAGCTGAGATCCAAGGCTCAAGACCCCCGTTAACTTCAGCCGCGTTCGTTCTATGTCTCTCATTGGGAAGGTAACATACCTCAGCAGTACGCCGACTTTATCACCAAGGTGCAGTCTTAGTGTTCAAAGTCTCCGAAAACTCATACTTTGAAGGACATTTGGGGACACAATTCCAAGTAAACACATTCCTTACTTAGGAAAGGGCTGCCCGAAATTCGTTTCCATATCCCAATTTGTCTGGTGAAAACTGGTACTAGAAAGTAGAAGCAAGAATAATGGTCATGGAACCTTATGATATGGGAAGGTAAACAATACAGCTTCTCCACACCCCCTAATCTGTAATCGCCTTGCGAGATGGAAGAATAGCTGTATCAAAAGCAACCCGCCTCCATGAACCCGCCATTTAGAACGCCTGATCGGCTAATATTATGCCCGAAACGCACTCCCAGTAGCAAGTTTAGTGATCCTCTCATTATCCTCCTTGCTAATATTAACCGCCTCAAACTCCCCCTCCTTCCCCACAAACCCCCTCTTCGCCAGTTCCTCAAAATGCTTCATCTCGACCTTATGATATGGTATCCCCAATTCCCTCGCAACTCTATCATTCCACGCCATGTATGTCAACGCTGAAACGTTCTCCATTTTCGTACCCATAATTTCCCTCTTCCTGGCGTTCTCTCGAGCTTCCTCGTCGAGCATGTCGTAGTATTTGTTCCCTCGAGGTCTGCGGATTCCACCTCGCATGATGCGGGCGCATTTTTCGTAGGAAAGCTCGAAGCCTAGATCGTCGTAGACTTTGGGGCCGTTGGGGCCGCCTGCGAGGCAGCGGTCTAAGGCGGATTGTTCTGATTCGGGGGGATTGGGGCCTTTTGTGGCGGACTTGAGCTTCTTCACATTCAGTGCCGCATTCGTTTTGCGTTTGACGCGATTCTGGACAGTGGATATTTTTGTGGTTGATGCTTTCTTCGTGATCTTCTTTGCTGTTGTTTTGGAGGTCTTGGACAGAGGTTTAGGAGTGGAGACTGTTGGAGTTTGAGCCTTGGAGCGTGCTCGATTTGATGATACCATGGTTTTGGCGCTTCGACTTTAGTATGTGACAATGAGTTAATTGGAGAAAATGGCGGATGTGAAATGGTGATCAATCCGGGATGTTGAACGCGTCAGATACGCGACGAAAAGACACCCCCTGGACAGAACTAGACTCGACATCACGTGCACTAAAACGCCACATGATTAACTACCATTATAAGTAGGAGGCTCGTTTGGCCTCTTACCCATCAAATCCATGAGCTCGCATAAAAGTCTTCTGCCGACAGGGGAGCTGCGTTGAGACTAGAGACTAGGCAAGTCCTTCGATGCCTCCGCGACCATGAGCAATAAATAGCGGAGTTGCAGCCATCTGGGGGCTGTTCAAAAAATTTCAATCTTCTCGCTCAGCACGTCCTCTTAGAATGTTAAGAAACAGTCGACCGCTTGTATTTGCCCCAGAAATTCTTACTCCGACTTCTCCTGCTCACCACCACATATGAGATCGAAGCCACAACCTCTTCGCTTCCTCCCAGGTCGGCGCAGCCTCCGTACGCAGTGCTTCTTCAAGATCCAATGGGAAATCGTGGAGGAAGAAACCTCTGTAAAATGAGTGAATAGGCAGATTAGGATTAATCGCCACGGGGAACGCGATCACAGCTCTTCCTCTTGATTCTGAAAAAGCTAGAGTCCGGAACTTGTAATTGCGCGACCATTTGTCGAGCTGTAATTCGTGTCTTGGAATTTGGATCGAGCATAAGAAAGCTCATATCGGCGACCGCAAGTCCCTGCCATGTTGGTGATGTTGTTACTTCCCTTACTCCACTTCCTTCAATTTTTATCCCCTGCTCGTGCCACAAGCGTAGATGCGCGACACGATGACTCCTTAAGTATCGAATCCACTGCAAAATTTGAGGGCCACAGGTCGAGTAGAGACGTGAACCGCTGAGTTCTCGATGGCTAGACCACTTTTCGAGGCTTCCTTTCTGTGCCAGAAGAATTGTAGACATTTCTAGGAACACACAGCCCAAGGAATAAATATCTGCTGCTCGTCCACGGCTGTGGCCTTCCGAGAGAACTTCTGGTGCGCAATACATACGAGTGCCAATATCACCATTCGAACTAAGCGAAGCCGTCGTCTCCTGGTCGATCAAATCTTTCGAAATACCAAAATCTGCAAGGAGCACTTGTCCTCTCATGACTAAAATATTGGCCGGCTTGATATCCTTGTGTTTGACCTTCATCTCGTGCAGGTAATCAATAGCCTGGATCAAACAGCCAGGCCAAGCTTGCATTGTTTCCCGCAGAGCGGCCTTGCGTGGATCTTCCGAATCGAGGCTATCGACATTCAGAATATATTCAGCAAGATCGGAATCAGCAACCTCTCCCATGATGATATTTAGGTTGTTCTTGTGCTGATATATGTCGAGAACGCTCACGATGTGATCGTGTTTCAGCCGATTGAGTATCTTGAACTCATTTCGAGCGCTCCGTAATTGGTTTTCTCTGTTCCATCCAGCTCTGATTCGAATCACCTTCCGGGCATACTCCGCTGGTGGTGATAGATCCTCCATTAGAATAGCCTGCACTTTGTCAACATATCCATAGGCACCATGGCCGAGGTGGTCCAGATGCTTATATGGGTCATTCTTGAAGGCCGTAATGCCGGTTGCATTGGTAGCATCAGGCTCGTCGACTACCCTTTGAGCCATGCCTTGCCGCTGAAACCACGAAAATGAAAGAAGATCAGGCTGCAATGGAAACTCGCGCGTGTAGTAGAGACTTCGGAAAATAGAACAGCTGAGGGTGAGGCAGAGAGCTTGCTCGGCGGCCAGTAAGATGATGATAATTTTGGCTGTATGGCAGCTAGGGAGACTATATCACGGTACCGACAATGGGGAATACTTCCCACTCATACCAGTCTGGTAGAAACATGGCAAAAGCGACCACCAATAGCATTTGTGTGCGTCTTGGTAAAGCGGCGTTGAGGTGTTCATTTAGGTGGCTCGTAGAGACCAAGAACAATTTCTCCCATCTCAATCAGCCAAACCGTTTGAGCGATCTGGGTCGACCAGGGCAATCGTTCAAATCAAAGGCGCATCCAGGGTCTAATGTAGCAGCCATGGAGATGGATAGCGAAATACTGACATACTGTAGGATAATCCAAGGCTTAAAGTACAGTAGAGAGTGTAATACAGGGCTCAATTGTTTAAATTAACCGAGCAATTCAGGATCTACTCACTCAAATAGGCCGGATAATTCAGGATATTGTCATTCCATGAGAGTGGGCAGTGCAAATGTGCCATCGTCCAAACGAGATCAACAATTGATTTCGCGCTAAAATTGTTTCCCGCGACACACGCGACTTCCTCAGCCTCGTGGTCCCATCGACATTCCGCAATTGAATCGTTCACTCGAAATGGCGCCTTCGACTAAAGAAATCGAGTCCGCGCTGCGCGCTGCTATTCAAGAGACTATCGACAGCGGAAAAGAAGAGTCTCTTACGGTCCGGTACATTCGCGATAGGGTTGTAGAATCGCTCGAACTCGATGAAGGATTCTTCGTAACGGAGGCTTGGAAGTCTAAGAGCAAACAGTTTATCCAAGCAAATGCAGTATGTGGATTTTGGACCTGGCTCTGCGCTCGATTGGGCGTACTGTTGCTAATCGTTCAACTAGGCTGAGTTACTGGATGCAAAGGAGCAGCAGCCTGCCGCGACCATCGAAATAACTCCCAAACCTGTCAAAAAGCAAGCCGCCCCTATCAAGGAAGCAAAGAAACGCGCCGCGCAAGTGGATAAATCGCGTCCTATAAAGCGCCGAAAGAAGGAAGCCACACCACCATCAGAGGAGGAAGAAGATGATGAGCTAGAAAAGGAACCAAGCGAATTGTCTGATGATGAAGAGAGTCTAGCCTCCGAATTCGACGATTCTGATATCAGCGACGCGCCAAAATCTAAGAAGAAGGCTACACCTAAATCCAAACCCAAACCCAAGTCCAAGCCAAAAGCTGCACCTAAGCGCCAAACCAAGAAGAAGGCAAAGGACGAGTCCGAGGATGATGATACCAGTGAGGAGGCTGTGAGTGATGCCGAGGATAGCGAAGCCGCATCTGCACCCCCCAAAAAGGGCAAGAAAGCAAAGGATGTTAATAAGCGGAAGTCCAGGGAGACAGTAGTTGATTCAGACGACGAGCCCTCTGAAGACGAAGCACGGAAGAAGAAAGCTACTAATAGCAAACGCAAGTCCAAGGAGACGGTAGTCGAGTCAGACGGAGAATCTGAGGAGGAGAAACCTACAAAGAAGACGTCCACCTCCCCCGAAAAGTCGAAATCTCAATCGCTCCCACGACATAGTCAATCCAAATCTACAGTCCCAGACGACGAAGAAGATGACAGAACGGACACCAAAGCGGACATCAGAGCCAATGACTCCGATTCCTCCGAAATGTCAATCGTCCTAGACGAAGCGCCGAAGCCCAAGAAACGCGGCCGAAAATCCAAATCCTCCCCCTCCACCACCAGCACCAAGACGACGAAACCCAAATCCACAGCCAAAGAAGCCAAAGAACTTTCCCCCAACGAAGCCCTCATCAAGACCCTGCAATCGCAGCTTGTGAAATGCGGGGTACGCAAAATCTGGGCTTTTGAATTGAAGCAGTATGGAGAGGATAGTAAGGGCAAGATCAGGCATTTGCAAGGCATGTTGAAGGGTATTGGGATGACGGGACGGTTTAGCGAGCAGCGGGCGAAGGAGATTAGGGAGTTGAGGGAGTTGCAGGCGGATTTGGAGGCTGTGAAGGAGGGGGAGAAGAGTTGGGGGTTGGAGGGTGGGAGGAGGAATAGGGGACAGAGGAAGAGTTTGAAGGAGAGTAGTGTTGAGGAGGAGGATGATGATGAGGATGGTGAGGGTGGAAGTAATGCTGGGGGAGGAAAGAGGAGTCGAAGTACGAGTGAGAAGCCAAGTAAAGCTGCTAGAGCGAAGCAGGAGTTAGCGTTTTTAGGGGACGAGGATGAGAGTGATTCAGATTAGATGAACGATTGTAATGCTATGGGATGGATGCCCGGTGTTGGCCATGGAAATGGTGTATGGATATTGTAACGTTATGATGAACATAATACGCAAACGAATTCGCTCAGCAAGATTCAGCAGACGAAATTTTAGCTCGTTCAGCTATAATCCGGAGCGGACTTCAATCGTTCCAAAAGCAGTGAGAACATGGCTACAATGGAAAAATATCATTCAGCGTTTCACAATGCATCAATCAGTCAGCCTAGAGACCAATGCCCATTCTTTTCCTCGCTCCCTAAAAACCATACATCTAAAACATGCCAAGTAAGTCCTCATTCGTCTTCTTCGCTCCACCCAATTGCTGTTGAGGCGGAGGCGGTTCACTAGCACCACTCAAATCCAGTCCCGCAAAACCGTTCATCATATCATTCTGCATCGCTCCCATACCTGCTCCAGCCACCGAATTCGAACCATTGGTGTCAAACAAGCCCATCATATCGTCCATGCTGCTCGCCGGCGCCGGAGCACCAACTGCGGGGCTAGCGACTCGCTGTGGCGTGCCTCCAAGTCCTTCCAAGCCAGAAGCACCGCCCATTGGAGGAGCGTCGGCTGAAGCAGGTGCTGCGCCGTCGAAATCAATGTCCAGGAGGTTCTCGGCGTTGTTCTGGCCGCTGCCGTTTTGAGCGGCGACGACGGCGGCTGCGATAGGGTTGTCGACTGCGTTTTGGCGCTGCTCTTGGATTGCTGCGTGTTGGATGGCATCGGCTCCGTAGCGGCCGTGGCCGACGAACGTCTCAGGTGGTTTGTGGTAGACTGAGGCGAGTGTGGAGAGTTCGTTGAGGAGTTGCTCGAGGAGCGCTGGTGGGAGAGAATTCATTGTTGTGGTGATGGGGGGTTTGTCGGAGAGGATAATGTTCTGGTGTTCTTAGCTTTTGCTGGACCGAGAATAGGGAATGGAGCTTACCTTTGCCACTTGGAGGTCACCGGAAAGTAATCGCCAGTACACATACGCTCGATCTCTGATGTCGGGGTTGTCGTTTTCAGCCGTCGCCGCTTGTAAAACCTTCTGAACGAGGCCTTGGTTGTTGTCTGGCTTCTTCAAAAAGAGCTTTACGACTGCAGTCAGGATCTGCAGCTGGGTTTGCGTGAACTCTTCCATAAATCCTTCCACAAAGCCAGAGAGGATCTCGTCGGCATTGCTGATCTTCTCCGCGTACTCTCCAACAATCCAGATCAAGGAGCCTCGTGCATTCGGCTCATCCAATTCGTCGATGTATTTGCAGAGTGTAGGGATGATACCTTCGTAGCCAGGGTACTTTCGGAAGATGTCCTTAATCACAACGATTGCCTCCTGGACAACGTAGTTGACTTTGGTAGCGATAAGATCGAGGAGAGTGTTCACACACTTCTCGCTGGCACTCTCAATCTTGATGGCTGCTTGTCCAATGGCTTTGACAGCCCTTCGAACAAAGTCCATGTCGACTTCTAAAGCGTACTCCTTCAATTCGGCTAATAGCTGATCGACATTCTTGTCGTTTGCTATCCGGACCATAATCTCCAGTTTCTGAAGTTTGACATATGGAGGATCATTGTACTTGCAGAAGAATACTCTAAGCTCTTTGCTCAGAATGTCTGGCTTGGCTTGCAGTAGTAAGTCAATGTTCCGTAATGCAACATACTGGACTTCTGGAGCTGAAGCAACGAGGGTAACTAATATGGTCAGTAAAAGCTCTTCATGGACGGCCGACTTTACACATACCCAAAGGAGGAGCCATCTTCTTCAAGTATTGGTTTGCTAAATCTTGGTTAATGTGCTTCATATGCAAAAATACCACCTTCACCGCTGCCAGTACCACACTAGGGTTTACATGTTGGAATTGCGGCGAGATCCTTTCGCAGATATGCTCCGACTCCTTGACATCTGTGGCCTTGTATTCGGCCAATGTCGTCAAGATCGTTACTCGTCCCCATTCCGTACATTCGCTCAATGCCATGAGCATTCTCTTCAAACTTGCCGGTGTCACACGGAAAGCCTTTGTCTCAGGCGCCGATTCATTGATCTCAACCAGTGCAGTCACAGAGTTGGCCACCACCATTGGATTAGGATCTCCAATCATCTCTTGGAGAGTCTCCAGGAAGCCATTCTCAAGACACATTGTGGGATTCAGATCGAAGAGTTTCGCAACGCAGATAGCAGCGGTCTTACGAACGTAAGGAGATTCGTCTCGTAAAGTTTTCCGTAGTGGTTCCTCCATATAATCGACCATCTTATCCACCCTGATGCAACCCATAGTCCTAATCGCGAGTGCTCGTACCAGCGGATTCGGATCTTCTGAATCTTGAACGAAGGTGTTGACAGCCAGGATACATAGATCTGGATGCGATTTGGCGTAGTTCCTAGCAAGGCAAGTTAGCAAACCGTCTTTCAAATCAACCATTGTACAGGCTGGACATACATCAAATACAAATACACCAGCTTCTTCTGATCCAAATCCGACGTAGCGATATTCTTCAGCACATCCGGAAACAGCGCAGACACATCCTTGCCCAAGGTCATGGACATGATGGTCTTCTGAATCGCCTCTTTGCGCTCGTACGCATATTGTGACACCAAACCAGCTCTCAGCTCAAATGTTTCGCCTTTTCTGGGTGCCGCAAAGGCCCCTTTGATCCTGTTCACCGCCATCGCTCACACAGATGGCGATTTGAGGTTGTGCCCCTCATACGCCTGTGGCTTCTTTCGTTGTACGGTGTAGCTGCAGCTTTGTGCAAATCGTCCTGGGCATTCGAGGGTCGGGATGTGAGACAGAAAAGAGATAGTACCTCTTTGTGCGGTTCGAGGTCTTCGCGCAATCGTTGGAAAGGAGTTGTTTGTTGAAGTGGGAGGTGATAGTTGTCAGCCTGGTCTCCAAACGTAACTTGGTGCGCTTTCACTAGCGAGGGAGGGATGAACAAGGGGCGTGTGCTTTGAAGGCCACTCTTAACCTCACTTGGACCTCCCTGCAAACTCATGTGATTTGAAACGCTGGAACTATTAATTGAAAAACAGATTCTATCATGGTAAGAAGATATATCTTTCCCCAATTACAAAACCCATGAGTCTGATCAAATCCACCCAGGCAAACCTCCCAAATCTTCGTCGGCTATTTGTCGAAGCTCGAACAGATGCAGAAGAGAGCGCTTATTCGAGGACTGCAGTAAGTAATTTGTGTTTGAGGTATTTATTTGAACATGTAGTAATGATTCGCAGTTCTATAATATCGTGCTATTCATGTCTTCAGTTGCAGTTTTCAGTCTTATTGCTCAGCGAGTGAACAAAGTAAATTGCTGAGTACGGCCATCGACACGATCCCATGGACACGTCAAAATTACGACCTATCCGTGCTGCAGAGCTGAACAGACATCCATGGCATTGATTGAAATGTCCGAAGGTCCAGGGAGTTGGTATAGCCGGGGAAGCTATGGATGGATTCTTAGCAAGAGGGAGTTGTTCACGTGGACCGAGACATTGGTCCAGTTGCAGGAGGTTGAGAACGATCATAATGATAGATCTGAGTATGGTTGAGGCGACCAGAAGAATGTCCCTGATTCTTTACGGACTTGGCCTTACAGCCTTGCCAAGGAAGCCAAGCTACGGTACAGAATCGGAGGATGATTCTTCAATCCATCCAAAGTCCAATCCAAATAACTGGCTCAGCACAATCTCTCAATCCTATTGAACAATCCAGATACTCGCGTCCTTTGTGTCCCTTCAATCACGCCCCACACCCTACTTCTCCGTGTACTACCCTCACACAATCTTGGCGAGTATCCCGTGGCTCTACTTCTCATCCAATGTGCCCACTTCTTCAAGCCGTAGTTCCATTAACTACCTCTCCCGTTGTATCCTTCCCCGGCGCAACAGCTTGATTCCCCTCCAGCCTCTGCTTCTCCCACTGCTCTGGCGTATAGCATTTCGGCGTCCAAGCATGAATAGCTGCAACCTCCGCCTTCAGCGCGTTATTAACCAATCGATGTCGTGCCAATGTAGTTTTCTTTTCGAATTGAGGCGATACTATCACTGCAGAAAATGCCTGGCCACAGCCTCCTATAAAGACGCTTAGTCGTCGAGCGCACGAGAAAGGAGTTGAAAGAAGAGGGGCATAGTGGGGCAAACGTACCTGACATATCCTCGATTTCTACATGTGTTGCCTGCAGCAGATCGATGATTTTGGTTTTGAGGGAGGCTTCGGTGACACCTGATGGTTCTGCCATTGCTGCAGGGAGCCGTAAGGAGCTGTGTGGCTTGAGTTGTGGGAAAGGTTGTTTTCGAAATGATGATGCGAAATCAAATCTCATGGATGATGCAAACACCGCAAACAAAATCTCAAGCGGCCGCTTCGAACGCGTGATTCAATTCGAATTCCGTGACATCCATTTTTCCCAAACTTTCAAAATGTCATGAATTGTCAAAGAGTGATTAAGAGATCCATATCTACGATGTTGCCTTCCACAGCAAAAGTCTCGCCCTTCAGCCAGGCTGTGGTGACGGCTATGAGAAAGCTGTAAGTCAAACCTGGCGTTTGGCGTTTTGGAAGTTCTACTGACCACACGTACAGATATCCGGAAAGTCTTGCAGACAAGAGCTTCGATAATACTGGACGTCAGTTCCAGCTCCGAATTCTGTTTTATTCAGTCTACTAAATGTATCAAAGTCCTTCTCGAAGCACCATACAGACCAGGCCACCTCAAGAACTCCGTGCTTCTGACCATCGACCTCACAAAGGGGGTTGCAGATGAAGCTATTTCAAGAAAAGACTCCGTCATCATCACATATCGTAAGTTATTCTTTCCTGAAACGTAAACTGTTCAAATATTGACGCCTCATAAGATCCCATCATCTTCCGCGCGCTAAAATCCATGACCTTGGAAAATACCCAGCAAAACTCCCTCCTCCGTCTCGCTCAAGAAGGCATCAGTGTTTACAGTCCCCACACAGCTGTAGATGCTGCACCAGGCGGCCTTAATGACTGGCTTGCTGACATCATAATTGGTGAAGTCAAGGGAGCACAGTATGAACCCCTTACCCCATCTCGCAATCGACATCTAACGTTAGCAGACTTGTCCAAACTCCAGTTGTTGAGCGCTCCGTAGTTACACCCGTCAAAGACCCCCCGGAGGACTTCGAAAACTCTGGCTATGGCCGTGTCGTGCGCTTTCAATCTCCCCAGACCCTACGAGGTCTTGCCTATCTGATCAAAACCGGTCTCGGCGTTCAAACCCTTTCTGTTGCACTTCCTCAATCGGTTCCCAACAACAAGAAGGACGACATTCAGATATCTTCTGTGGGTGTCTGCGTCGGTTCGGGATCCATGTTGAACGGCTTGGATGTGGATTTACTTGTCACTGGGGAGTTGAGCCATCATGAAGCATTGGCCGCTATCGAGAATGGGAGGTTTGTGATTACCACCTTTCACAGTAACTCTGAGAGAGCGTTCTTGGAGCAGAGAATGAAGTCTGCGTTAACGAAGCAGCTTGAGGCTGAAATAGCGGAGGTGGAGATGGAGGGAGGCTGGGAGGAGGACCTGTCGACTGATTTTGAGGTTGCTGTGAGTCAGGTCGATAGAGATCCTTATGAGACTCTCAATTGGGCTCCACATCTTGGCTGGTCAAGATAGAAGATTTGGCAAGGGTCGAACCAAGTCTCAATGACCAGAAAATAGAGCCCATTTCAATCTAGTCACGCGACTAGACCGGTAACGTGAAAGCGTAGAAGTCGAAGCCTTTCACTAAATGGCGAAAGGTCATGTATCTATTCATGCGATTGTGATACAGAACAAGTAGACTATGAACATCCCATCCCCTTTTTAGAGAGTAGCTCAAAATTGTATGCTGCTTGCCTCCCTATGATCTTTGCCGGCCTGCCAGAAGGACCAAAGCCGCCAGAAGATAGAAAAGACGATTCCGCGCTGATTTGTATGTACCGAAAGAGAGAAACGTGCTGGATATCGTGGAATCGTGATAGAGGAGCGTTACTTTGTAGAAGTGGAAGAAGAATGTCGCGAGAATCTATCCAAGTAGCATAATCAGCGATTGCTCCTCCCGATCTCATTCCAAAATAACAGCACCACAGAATTGAACAAGACTTACGGCTTCCTGCTCTCAACCTTGTTTATCTCAGCATCCTGATTCCAAAGCCTACTTTTGTAACTAGGCCACGAACTCAAATTCCACGCTTTCACCAAGAAACCCTGTGTCGTATCGACATAACTCTCAGTCTTGAGCTCCTTGACTCCAACCTTCATGCCATCTTTTGTAAATACCACGTTCTTGGATTGCATCTTATCGCACGCGGCTGCGGAGATCTTTTGGACGGAGAGGTACATGTGATAGGCGACAAATGCGAACCCAAGGAGTACAATAAGGAGGACAAAGAGGGGCAAGAGCTTCCTGTCCAGTATGTTAGTTGGATCTGCAATTGGAGGAAGCATGGGTTGAGGCAAGATGAATAAGGGGCGTACATAAACGCACCCCTCTCAACAGGAGGGGGCTTTGGTTTTCCCCAAGCCATGAGGCGCAAGGATGTTGGGTGCAGATTTGGTCTTGGATATGGTGATGTTATTCGAGAGAATTAAAGTCGAGAAGTTGAGGGTATTGCGCTGAGATAAGTCGCGAATTTCACGCTGAAGCTACTATTTCAGGAGCAGGCATGTGAATTGGTGGAGTTCGCTCTACACGTGACCCTCCCACCAAGCGACTGGAGATATCAGCCGTGGCACAACTCAAGTTTTTGGAGAAGCAAGGCCAGGATCACATTACAGGAACTGCACCAACTCTACATCCCAATGTTGTCCCGTACAATGTCATGAGTGTCCTCATAGCCAATTTACAACACTCTTATCTATTCTGAGGTCATTACTCGACGGTTCCGTGCCTAGAAGCTATCGCAACGTGTCCCTGAATTAAACATTTAAGCTCACAGGCAGCCGATACTCGACCACTCCCCACAACACAATCATTTCAGCTTCGGACGAGTACTACACAGCTTCGGGCACATCTGCAGAACCTAAGCTTTTTCAACAAGCATCTCGTTACAAAGGAAACAATCATGGCAGCTCCGCAAGATGGCTATCCGGGCCAGGGCTACCCTTCGCCAGACCCATACGCCCAACAGAGTCCATCGCAGCCAGGCTTTGGTACAACGTCACCTCCACCTCCAGCTGGACAACCAGAGCATGAAGGAGGGAAGAAGAAGAAGAGAGGATATGCTGCGCAAGCTTACGATTTCGGAGCCGGCGCCAATTCTGCACTTGGTGGACAGCTTCAAGGGGGAGGCCAATTCCAACCAGCTCAAGCTCCCGCATACGGTGGATACCCACAACAGCCAGAACCGCAGCCAGCATATGGTGCGCCTCAATATGGAGCTCAGCCAGGTGCGCCAGTTCCTGGAGCACCGGTGCCTGGTTATGGAGGTCAACCTCAATTTGGTGGCGGTGTAGGAGGCTATCAAGCTCCCGATGCGGGATACCCAGGTCCTGGAGCGCCTGCTCCTGCTGGCGTCGCTGGAATTACACAGGGTATGGGTCAGATGGGAATGGGCGGTGGTCCAGGAGCTCCTCCTGCGGCGCAACCTCAGCAAGCAGGTTCTCGACCAGCTGTTTTGAATCAGCTTTATCCTACGGATCTGCTCAACACCCCTTTCAATGTTGCAGAGCTAGAATTGCCACCTCCTCCGATTATCTTACCTCCTAATGTAAGTTACTTGGCTGCAAGCCATGGGATTTCGCTAATCTGTTGAAGTCGAGTGTTACCCCTTCACCAGATGCCAACTGTCCTCCGAAATACGTCCGCTCGACCCTTAATGCTATTCCGACCACACATTCGCTCCTCAAGAAATCAAAGCTCCCATTTGCGCTCGTCATCCAGCCATATACCTCCTTGCACGATTCAGACGACCCAGTACCAATTGTCCAGGATCAAGTCATTTCTCGTTGCCGGAGATGTCGATCATACATCAACCCCTACGTCACATTCCTCGACCATGGACACAGATGGAGATGTAATATGTGTAACCTTACGAACGACGTTCCACAAGCTTTTGACTGGGATGCAGCGGCACAAAAGAGTGTGGACCGATGGCAGAGACCTGAGCTCAATCACGCAGTTGTCGAGTTTGTTGCACCGCAAGAATACATGGTCCGACCTCCTCAACCTCTTGTGTACCTTTTCCTGTTTGACGTCAGCTATGCGTCTGTTTCTTGTGGTCTCCTTGCTACGAGCGCCAGAACGATTTTGGATAGTCTCAACCGAATACCCAACGCAGATAGACGGACTCGCGTCGGATTCATGGCTGTGGATTCTAGCCTTCACTACTTCGCTGTGCCAAAAGATACGGATGAGAATGGCGAGACTCAGATGCTTGTTGTCAGCGACCTTGACGAGCCATTCTTACCCATCCCACAAGAATTATTGGTACCTCTGTCAGAATCTCGATTGAGCGTGGAGAAGTTCCTGGGTGCTCTTCCCCAAATGTTCCAGAACAACCAGAATAACGGCTCTTGTATGGGTTCTGCTCTCCGGGCTGGTCACAAGCTCATCTCCCCCCTTGGTGGCAAGATCGTTGTCATTTCTGCTTCCTTGCCCAATGTTGGATATGGCAAGCTAGAGATGCGTGAGGATAAGAAGTTACTGGGCACGTCGAAAGAGAGCTCCTTGCTTCAGACCGGAAACAGTTTCTACAAGAGCTTTGCTGTGGAGTGTTCAAAGAACCAGGTCTCGATCGACATGTTCCTATTCTCTTCTCAATACCAAGATGTGGCGTCTCTCAGTAACCTCCCAAGGTATACCGGTGGACAGACCTACTTCTACCCTGGATGGAATGCTGGAAGAAGCGAGGATGCGATCAAGTTTGCCACCGAATTCAGTGATTACCTCTCTGCTGAAATTGGACTCGAGGCTGTTCTGCGTGTGCGTGCTACCACAGGTCTGCGTATGAGCACCTTCTACGGCAACTTTTTCAACCGAAGTTCGGATCTTTGTGCTTTCCCAGCTTTCCCTCGTGATCAAAGTTACGTTGTCGAGGTGGCTATCGATGAGAGCTTGACGAAAAATTTTGTCTGCATGCAAACCGCTGTCCTCCACACCACCAGCAATGGAGAGCGAAGAATTCGCGTCATGACACTCTCCTTGCCGACCACTACGAACCTTGCAGACGTTTATGCTTCGGCGGATCAATGCGCTATTACAACTTTCTTTAGCCACAAGGCCGTTGAACGAGCACTCAGCAGTGGTCTGGAACCTGCTCGTGAGGCCCTTCAGTCAAAACTGATCGAGCTTCTGCAGACGTTCAAGAAAGAGCTTGCTGGCGGCAACATGGGCGGTGGCGGATTACAATTCCCGGCAAATCTCCGTGGATTGCCAGTCCTGTTCCTTGGTCTCATCAAGAACGTTGGTCTCCGAAAATCCGCACAAATTCCCTCGGATCTCCGGTCCGCTGCACTTTGCCAACTGTCAACTTTACCTCTTCCTCTCATGATGCAATACATCTACCCACGACTCTACTCCTTACACGACATGCCTGACAATGCCGGTGTTCCCGACCCAGAGACCAGCCAGATTGTCCTCCCGCCACCCGTCAATCTCTCTTCAGAACGTCTCGTGCCATATGGTCTTTACCTCATTGACGACGGTCAAACTCAATTCCTTTGGGTGGGCCGAGATGCTGTACCACAATTGCTGGCAGATGTCTTCGACGTCACCGATAGGAGTAAGCTCAAGGTCGGAAAGAGTACACTACCAGAGTTGGACAACGATTTCAGCGAGCGGGTTCGTGCTATTTTCCAGAAGAGCAGGGATTACAGATCACGAGGCGTGGGAAGTATCGTTGTCCCGCACTTGTATGTCATCCGAGAAGATGGAGACCCAAGCTTGAAATTATGGGCACAGACCCTTTTGGTTGAAGATAGGGCGGATCAGGGAATGAGCTTCCAACAGTGGATGGGAACTCTGAGAGAAAAGGTGAGCTAGCCTGTCCTTTAACCCGGGGTAGTACTTGTAGTCATGGCCTTATGCTGACGCTACTGTTTCTCCAGGTCGTTCAATGAAAGTAGTAGTCTCGTGGTGGAAGTGAAGGAAATCAACCATTGTAGCACCATAGAGGAAGAATACCTTAGTTCAGCAACGGCCTTGTGTTGTCGCAAAATATATTTCTTCAACAATCCTGATATGAATGCCGAAAGAAAATAATTAATCTGATGAATCTCGAATCTAGCTCGTGACTTTACTCCGTTGTCCCAGAGGTATATGAGACGGTTTTATAGCTGGTCAGGGTAGGGATGTAAGTTGAGACGAACGAAGTGATCGTCAAACAAAGCTAAAACAACGGTTTCCCTCCTATTTCATCTGATCACAAACTGCATGAATCTGGCATTACATTCTTCCTGAGTAGATCTTTTTGGGCGGTTGCATTGCTGATTGTTTCTTGATGGAGAATTTTGTGATGATTAATTGCTGATCAGCCGTTGAGAATTGCTTGACGCTTAAATTCCACCCACTTTTGGTATGGGTGGGGGAGAGTCAGGTACTGAATGAAAAGGACTTTATACCGGTTTGGGAATCTAGAACTTGCGAGCGGCCCGTGCTGCGGGATCGAGAATGCGTTGAGATTCTCGAGGAGATGTCTTTTGGGGTCACTTGATCACATCGAAAGCCTCGTTCATATCAGAGCAAGGTTCATGGCTGTGATGGCTTTGAGAGAAGGTACCTTTCCCAAGGAATTTGTATGGTTGGATGCCTGACTTGGAACCTGCAGTATTAATATACAAACAACGCTTGGTCACAATTTTCGGGCCAGTCATGAAACGTTTCCTCACCCGTGAAACAGGCGCCTTTGTCATTTTTGTGGGCATCGTCAGTCCTATTTGTGCAAGTGTTTAACATCGAAGTGGGTGAAGTGTGATTGAATCGGGCGCTTAGGAGACCAAACACCTCATGGAGGGCAGACTAGTGGGGATCCCGGCCACCAAATGCGAGCCTCTGATACGCTAGATGCACATCCACCCAGGCCACACTATCGAAGGGACGACCCCTCGGGCCCATCAAAATACCCAAGCTGACTAGACCCCACTCAGCAACGCACAAGTTACAGCAGCCAGACCTCCAATGTTCAAAGCAACATCGTGACTGACCTTTTCTGCTACCTCCAACGAACCTTCAACATCGAAAGGTCTTGCGATATCCAGTCCGCCTACCTGCCCGAATCCAAGATTGCTGTCTCGCAGGGCAAGACTGTCGCGCACAACAGCACCGTTGGAATTTCCGAAAAAGGCGCTTATCCTTGTAGCGGGGCAACACTTCGACGTCCAGGTCTGAACACAGAGTTGGAGATCAAAGGTACGACAATGTCTTTTTCAGCAACAAAGAAGTTGAGGGGGAAGCCTCTGAGTCTCCAATACACATTGCGCATTTAGAAGAAGAGATTTTCTAGACTTCTAGAAGTTTTGAAGGAGCACAAAGCAGAAATAAAGAGCTCGATGAGAGAAGAAGAACTAAGTACTGATCTCTTTACTCTTCATTTAGATATCCAGCGACCACGAGTCTACGAAATAACGGTCAACGAACTGCTTTCATCCTTCGTCTCCGAAGCAAATATCAAAGCTGCGACATCCGGTAATTCGAGGCAGGACCGAGCGCAAGATTGGCCATTGTCGAGAACGACCATTTTGGAAGAACAAAACGAAGGATTGGGAGAACCGTATCCGTCTATACTTTCTGGAAGCAGTCCCCAAACTCAGGAGACAAGGCGGTCGGCTCCACTCTCTATATACCACGAGGCTGTAGGATTCTGCATTGACGCTAGAATTCGCCAAGCGACTCGAGCAAAGGAAACGAACTTCCTCGCTATCTGCCTTCTCTTCTTCCAACTATCGACGCATTTGCAATTGTGCCGTTACAAATTTCTATCCTCGACTGCAACCGCGTGTGCAGTTCTTCTTCCGCGCATACATCGTGGTGTGCCTGAAACAAACTCACACAACCAACTCGTCCGCGAACTCGCTTTTACCATGACATCTCGAGCCCCCAATCCCACATCGGGATCGCGCAAGATCTCGTTCAATGTCAGCGAGCAATATGATATCCAAGATGTCGTCGGTGAAGGTGCTTATGGTGTTGTCTGGTAAGTTGTCCCCTTCGCGCCTTCAAATCGCGGATCAAAGACTCGAATGTCGTTTCATGAAAGACTAGAACGCTGACTTGACTTCTCTTCATAGTTCAGCCCTGCACAAGCCTTCGGGCCAGAAGGTTGCAATCAAGAAGATTACTCCCTTCGACCACTCCATGTTCTGCTTGCGTACTCTGCGTGAGATGAAGTTGCTCCGATACTTCAACCACGAGAATATCATTTCAATCCTTGATATCCAGAAGCCCCGAAGCTATGAGACGTTTACGGAGGTCTATTTGATCCAGGTATGATATACTGGGCATTTTATGCTCCCAATTAACTTTGCAGTTTGCTAATACATACAATCAGGAGTTGATGGAGACGGACATGCATAGGGTCATTCGCACTCAAGACCTTTCCGACGACCATTGCCAATACTTCATATACCAGACTCTCCGCGCTCTCAAAGCCATGCACTCCGCCAATGTCCTCCACCGCGATCTCAAGCCCTCCAACCTACTTCTTAACGCCAATTGCGACTTGAAGGTCTGCGACTTCGGTCTCGCTCGTTCTGCTGCTTCCCAAGAAGATAACTCTGGCTTCATGACAGAATATGTTGCTACTCGCTGGTACCGTGCTCCCGAAATCATGCTCACATTCAAGGAGTACACCAAGGCCATTGATGTCTGGTCTGTTGGCTGTATTCTCGCTGAGATGTTGAGTGGCAAGCCCCTATTCCCTGGAAAGGACTGTAAGTCGGATTTAGTTGCACCCCACTACCTTTCACGTACCTTTTCTAACTTCCCTTCAGATCACCACCAACTCACTCTCATCCTTGACGTTCTCGGTACTCCCACTATGGAGGATTACTACGGTATCAAGTCGCGCCGTGCTCGGGAGTATATCCGCTCCCTGCCGTTCAAGAAGAAGGTTCCATTCAAAGGCATGTTCCCCAAGACCTCTGACTTGGCTCTCGACCTCTTGGAGAAATTGCTCGCATTCAACCCCGTCAAGCGCATCACTGTCGATGAGGCCCTCCAACATCCCTACCTCGAGCCATACCATGATCCTGAAGATGAGCCAACAGCTGCCCCCATCCCCGAGGAGTTCTTTGACTTTGACAAAAACAAGGATAATCTCACCAAGGAGCAGCTGAAGGAGCTTATTTACCAGGAGATCATGCGATAGGTGCTCCCTGCATTGCAACTGCGTGGTGGGCGGAATTAGCTTTAATGAACTGGAAATATGTGCTTGGAAGTTGGTCTCTGCAACAGATCATGTGATTATCATTTTGCTCAACTTGGCTCTCTAGACTGCATCTTGCGGACCTATGACCATCTCGAACATCATTATGGAACATACGAGAATCTGGCTGCTACTCTCTCACCAGTCTTACCCTGCATTGTCATAGTTCACATATGGCTTTCTCATGGATATGGGAGATCTTCGTGTGGTGTATGGACAGATGGATATGATACAGTGCTTCTCAACTCAGCGTGCACAAGGAACGGAGATGGATATTATGCAAGTAACGATACGGGTGGTTACGAGGCACGAGATCATGGTTGCTTTACTGCGTTGTGCTGCGGTTTTTCTACAGCGGTCTGGTCTGGTCTTTCCTACTGGACGTGGATGGTTCTTAAAACTCAATAGATGGCAATGTTTACATCTCATTTCAATGAATATCTTTCCAGTGCAGTGTAGTCCTTTACTTGTTCAATTTAACTGAACCACTCATTGAGACGCTCTTGCCAATGAGGTCAGTGCCTGTAAGCCCTCAATCGTTCAGCTAGGCTTAAGAACTAGGATCACAATTGGGAGCTGCGGATATTGAATCGTTGGATTTGGCTGAACGATTCGCATCCTTGAAAGGAAAACCACCCCGTTGAATCTTTCAAATTGAATGAACGATTCATCTGATCGCTAGCATAGTCCTGGTACTGACCAAACTCGAATCGTTGTATCGAACGAACGATTCATCTGGCCAACGTTACACGGATACACTGGAGGTACGGATAATCACCTCTTTCAAATTGTTGAAACCGAATGAACCATTCAGCAGATCACCAGCAACATGCGGATAATTGTCTTTTTGAATCGTCAAATTTGACCGAACGACTTATTTGACCACCGCAGGCTCACCCCGCAGTGCAGCTTCCCCATCATCAATACAAGCCTGCACATCATCACCACCCACACCCCGCTCCTTCCACCTCTCAAGCAACCTCAATTTCTCATCCCACAACCTCCTAGCATCCTCCATCTTCTCGTCAGCCACCAACTCCCTAAGCCTCTCCGGCGCCTCCAACACCCCCTTAACAACCTCCCTCGTCCTTCTCCGCCTCTCCACAGCTTCCCTCTCCTCCCTCCCCATCTCCAATTCTCGTCTCTGCGCTTCCGGCATAGCGTTCCGCAACTCCTCCTTCATCGCCCCAGCCTTCTCCCAAATCCCAGCAATAGCCAAATCCAGCGTACTAGCCATCGGATTCAAAGGATCCATATTCGCCCGCATCCTGCGTATTGTCTCCGTCGCTGCTATCAATTTCGAATAATTGTCGTAGACTAAAGCTTTCTTTTCTGCGTCGAGAGCTCGTATGTCTGTGAGGACCCCGTTGTAAGTTTTTAGGAGCTCGCCTAGGGATTGGGTTTCTAGGACATTCTTTATGTAGGAGGAGGAATCGAAGGAGGGGTCGTCGAGTTCGGAGGAGGGTATGTCGGAAGCTGTGTAGTCGTTTAGGGAGGAGACTTCTGAGGCGTCGTCGAGGGTATCAGTGGTGGTGGGGGTCTTTTTGAGGTTGTAGTATTCTCGTAGGGCTGCGCGATTTCGGCGCTGGGGTGGTTGGTTGATTGGATTTGAGCGATTGGGGGATGCGTCGGAGGATCTGGGTATCTCTAGACTTGGGCGTGAACTGGATGTTGGAGTCGATATTAGAGGGGGCTTTCGACCATTTACTGATGTTTCTCGTGGGCTCGTAATCGTAGACATTCTGATCGTTCAGACGGATTGAACGATTCAAAAAGGCGGATCGTGGATCGTTCAGATGCGACGAACGATTTAGATGCGTGGATGGTGCTCGTTTGCTGAATCCAAGTGAGCGATTGAGTGAGGTTGAAAGAAGGCTGGCTAGAGCGCAAGCACAAGGCTGAAGCGAGGCTTGAGAACGTCAATCACCAACTTCATCCCAACGTCTCAGATAACAACAAACTGTCTTCCTCGATGTAACCGCCACGCAATGTTCCCATGCGTTAAGCACTTTATCTCGATTTCGTTCATATTAACAAGGCAGCGTGGCACTAAATGTTGGAGTGGCCCATTATCCATTCTCCCCCCTACGAAGAGTGCTTCGATAGCGCCGCATCACAGAGAAGAAACACACCGCAGTAAAGCCACGCACTGCGGAGACCATACTTAATTCAGAAAGGCACCCAGTGCACCCATGACGCATCCAACAAGAAAGGCTCATACCAAACAAACCCAACTACCAAACCGAAAATGACAACACCCACCCTCACCGACCTCACCACCTCCCTCCTCTCCCAATCCCTCCCGCACCCCTCCGCGGCATTCCTAACGCCCATCCTCACGCCCTCCTCAGCATCCCAACGTCTTCCCCCACTGAACGCACTAACAGCAACCGCGAGACTCCGCCTCCTGAATTCCGATCTCACGGCGCCCAATATCCTTGATGCATCCAAAGCGACCGCTTTGCCGCCCAATATCACAGATGTGAAAGTTGTAGAGAAGAAATTAGAGTGGGATGTGGTAGTGCAGGTACTAGGCATTGAGGATGTAGGATGTAGTAAATGGCAACAGATTGAGGCGCTGGAGAGTGAGAAGAAGGGTGAGACGACAAAGGGGAGACAGGTCATTAGAGTTGTTGCGCCGCCTGGGGGAGGGGAGCCGGCGAGTACAGCTGCTACGCAAACGCAAGCAACTCAAGCAGGTGGAGCGGCCGCTGGAGCGTGGAATATATCCAGCGGACCGTTTAAGTTACTTCTACAAGATTTTAAGGGTGTGAAAGTCTATGGCTTTGAGCTGAAAAAGGTGTATAGAATTGGATACCCGGGTACTGGGAAAGACGTGATGAGTATTGGGTCCAAGATTCTGTTGAAGAGGGGGACGAAGGTTGCGAGGGGGATGGTGCTGCTTGAGCCGGCAAGTACGACGGTGTTGGGTGGGAAGATTGAAGGGATGGACGAAGGGTGGAGGGAGGGGAGGGAGAAGAGTCTTAGGGAGGCGTTGGGAGATGGGAAGCGGAGAAGGGAGGAGGTTGAGGGGGATGTGGTTGATTGATGGAGTTGAGTGGGTTATAATTTATGATATTTGATGTCTTCTGAGCGAATGATATGAGTACGATGAGCAGAGACTTTGTGGAGCGAAGTTTTGGGTTACAGAGCATTCTACAGAGACTTGGCTTGATGGCTACATGGGAGGTTGATGTCGGCATGGAGAAGAAGATATCGCTGCTGTCCTTGATACCCTGATTAAATTCTAGCTAGGCGATCAGGAGGGCAATCATGTGAAGTAAATGGGCGGAAATTCAGCTATAGAGCACCTTAGGATCAATCCCCAAGCAAAAGACTACAAGTAAATATAAATAGCAACCTCTGTGGTAATTAAGACCTTATATATATCTGTGTGAAGCCTCTCTAAAACTAATCAAACAAGATTTCCAAGATATAATGAAAACCTACTGATGGGCAGTTTGCTGGTGGTCTCAATGCGTGGACAACTCACGCTAGCACAATGGTGTTTTTAAGGCCAGTCTCCGCGAACATCAAACATCCTTGGTGTGCCTTCCTCTATACAAGCACAAGGATCACCTTTTTAACGCAAATATAGACTTTCTATTTCCTCTATTCGTCTATTCAAAAAATTCGGCGATTCGGTCGCCTTCGCGGAACAGAACGACTTTGAGCCTTTGAAAGCGAATTGGACGACGAGAATGACCTCGACAGCAAAAATTCCTGGATGTTGAACCGACTGCTCTTAAGATCAAAATGCCAAGACGTGGAATGATCTTTGGATTCGGATTTAACCTGGCGCTTTCATAGGTTGTATGTTCTGAGTGAAACTCAACTGTTGACCCACAAATGCGAGCATTCTGACATATCTTTTGCATAAATGAGAATGGAATTTTAGCCTCTTCTCACTTAATTCGGCTAAATAGCCACTTGAATCCCTGAAACTAAAAATGGTATCTACACTTGGCTGCATCACTAGAGCTTGACCCGCTGGTGGTCTTCAAGCTCGTGTGATTGTATGACATAGTCGTCGTTAATATAGCTGTCATTAGATGGTATATACCCAAGGGAGAATCGTGTCCTGTCCCCTTAAACCAACACCTGCACTCCACATCATCTCCCAACCAACTCCGAAATGATCCCAAGATTATAGTACATGAATTTTAATTCAAAATGTCCTCCTTGTTGTCTGCTCGCGTCCAATGCTGCCTCCCCTTCTATCCCACAATCCTCACAATCCCCACAACACAGCTGACTCAAATAGCCAAATAATCACTAATAACCCTCTCTGCACTCTCCCCCCCAAAATTACTCGCCTTCCTCAAAAGCATCTTCCGCTCTTTCTCAAACGCCTCCCTCTGCATCGCTATATGCTGCTGGATCGGATTCAACGCATATGCGACCTTTGCGCTTGGAGGCGGCGGTGTCGTTCCTGGCACAGCGGGCATATCGGCTGTCGTGATAGGGATGTAGAGGGGTGTTTTGGCGGGCTGTGGGGCGCCTATCATGGCGGCTTGGGCCATGCGTTGGAGGGAGAGAGAAGGGTAGGAGGCGCCCAGGTTGTCTCTTCGGATGACCATCGAGGGAAGGCGGATTTGGAACTGTGATTTGTTAGTTCGTGGAAAGGACAGGGAGCGAAGGGAGGATATAGGAGAGGAAGGAAACGTACGCTGCCAATGGTTTTGGCTTGGTTCATGCCCATTACGTCGCCGATTAGATTCATGCGTCCTTTGATCCACTGACGTTGGGAATCCGTCGTGTAATCACTACATACAGCACAAAAAAGGGGCCAAGTGAGGAAGAACCCTCCTAGAGCTTTCGAACTCGTGATATCGTCTTGACCAGAAGTGAAGCCTGATAGATCTCCCGCTTTCAGTTGGCCATCTTGATCAACACGCCAGCCCAGAAGGAAGGGCACCGAGGCGATGATGTCGGTCACCATGTCCACTCCTATCCTCGCGGAAGTAGCGTACTCCGGTGTGGTCCTATAATCAACAGGCGAGCACACCCACGCCGCGCACCGGACAATAATGCCCGCGAGAAACAGTCTCGATATCCTGGATTGGTTCCACATAGCCGCAATAAAAATATCTTGATACATGTCTACCTTTCCTGGACAGACATCCGCTTTCGTGATATCTCCTCCAGGGACATTGTCAACCCATGCAGCGGTCTTGACTTGCCAGGCATCAGGGATGGAGTCCATCCAGTCACGAAACTCTTGCTCCATGCCTTGCGCTCGGCGCATGAGGCCGAGGACTTTTTGGAAGTATTCGGGAGTGCGGGGGTAGGATGCTAGGCAGTGGTTTATTTCGGCGCGCAGCTCTGCTACGCGGAGGTGGAACTTGACGATGAATACGCTGCGGTCGGTTGGGGATTCGATTACCCACCAGTCAATTCCTAGTAATGGTGACTTGGAGGCAGACATGCAGTGGATCAGCTAGAGTATAGTATTAGTAGAGTCGTGAATGACTTCTCTTCTTTCACTCACCATTTGCGCCCTCACAGTCACAAAAAGAGCATGTCCCGTTTTCGTCCGAAGTTGTTTCTTCCCTCTCATCCTGACAAGCTGCACTGCGCCATCAATATGCGATCCCCAAGCCATAACATTAGATCTCTCCGACGTTACCGTTTCGAAGAATCCAAGGAGTAAAATAGACGCCAGCGTAGAATCCTGCTTTTGCTGAGCCGGGTTCTGAAGAGCCAGATTGATCTGCTTCAATGCCTTGGCATATAGCTCGATAGCTCGTGGCATCAGTCCTCGGCCTTTGGTATTTGGTCTATTGGCCAATGAAGCTAAAGCCACCGCAGAAAACGCAACGCTCAAATGCGACTCTGGGCTTTCGGTCTTGACAAGAGGTACCAGGAAATCAAACCATCCTTTGGATGTTGGGTCCCGCGGGGTGAGTACGAAGTTGTGTAAGAAGAAGCAGGATGCTTGTTGCTCGATAGGAACTGACAAAGTGTCTGTTACCAATTCCAGCGAGGAATTCGAGTCTGATGGCGATATCAGAGAGTCTTCCCCACTGGCATTCATACCCTCTTGTGGTGTACTTGAGAAGGTGATTTGCCCCTTCTGGAACATAGCTGTGCTCATTTTCTTTCCATGGCCAATCGCCTTGCGTGCCCTCCGCTCCGTTGCTTGAGTCTCATTGCGGAAGACGAGGTCGAAATCATCTCTGTATCCGGGACATTGACGTCTTGATTTTTGGCATTGGTTGCAGGTAGGCTTTGTCTCATCGCACTATCAGAGTGGCAGCAGTTAGCCAGGCGTATGTATAGAGGGAAAAGAAACAAGTGAAGCATGAGCCGCTAACCTTAATCCTTCTCGTCCTGCACATCTGGCAGCCTCGAGAGGGCTTCCCGCAGTAAACCATCTTGACATATGTATCAATGCCGTGCTATAGGCCAGCGCTTGAGATCTGCAACAACCAGAACCGTACCGGTATAGAGCCGTTTCCGTACCTTCGATCAAAGACTCCAATCCAATTGTTCACCAAAGGATTAAGCACAAGTAGCCAGGCTACTGTATATATTATCGAAAGAATTTGGGCGCTAAGAGGCCGAGGGTTTTGGTTGACAGTCGGGCTGTGCACGTTGCAAAAGAAAGATGTGAAACTCTGGCAGGTGGTGACAGCGCTCTAGATTTTGTGATGCAATGGTTGTCCGTCCTCAGATTGGTCAACGAGGAATGAGTAAACAGAATCTGCACCGCAGGTATGGCCCCCTCGGAGGTTTGTTTGAGAAACAATTCGCGTGAGAAGAGGAGTTTGTTCGGACTGTTATCGCACGAACTGGTAGAAAACTGGTGTTGAGACGAAAGGAATCTTAAATCTCTGGGGAGAGCTCGTACCACGTTTCGATTGGCGATCGTTGAACAATTGCCTTCCTGATCCCTCCCTCTGCGTTTCGGGGGGTCTTCCTAGACGATCTGCCTCCTTCCCTGGTCTGGCAGCCAACTCCCAGGCTCGTCGCTCAATTGGAAATGTCTGGCCGTTTCTTTTGGTTGTGCGGGTAGCCTCCTAGATGGATGCGGGCTAGTGGCCGTCGCATCAATAGTGCCAAGGTTTGACGAAGGGAAACAAGAAGACACGGATTGTGCCAGATTGTTGTTTCGAGGTGGAGAAAGTACAGGGGGCCACGCGTGCAAGGCACAAGTCCGGGGGGAATCCCAGCAATTTGTTATCGGGTCAGTGCGCGGCAGGTAGTAATCGGTTATACGTGTGATCCCTCGCCTTGCCATGTACAATGCTGCTGCAGGCATCGCTATCTGCAGATGCAGTGCTAGGGCGCGAAAGAAAATAATGGGCTTCAAATAATAGTGGTGATTGGGAAGTGGGAGGAGGCGCAAGTGTGAAAATAATGGATGTGTGCAGATGGGAGGTGAGGTTGAGAGGGACTATCGATCGACCCCGCAGTCCAGCCGGATTGGGTGATGATCAGGTACGGGCTGCGGTAGTGTTTGGTATCCATGCCGTAATTTTTGGTCCGGCAATGATGGCTTTGTAATTAGCTCCGTTTACGTAGAAGCAGGCAAACTTGCGTTGAATAGTGGTATTTTTGGGGGGCATTTAGGCATGTTATCAACGGCCCCGTTGATGACTTTAAAGTTAAGTCTACGCACTCTACCGCGGGAGCCGGAAAAAGAAACAAACGGTGTTGATAGGCTAGGGCTGATGAAGTTATCTTCACATCTTCCCAGCTAACGTGCGCATTTAACATGATTCATGGGGGTCCTTTCGTCGGGATTTCTGAAACCAGTGCAGATCAGTTCATCCCTCATTGCCCAAAACTCTGTATTTGCAAAAGCCGTTCATGCCGGTTTTTAGAAACCGAAATTTAAGTACAAGTACATGCAGAGGATACAGTAGAGGAGCTCAAGCGCTGTCATCCTCGCGCCATCTGCATCACCATAAAAAGTAAAAGAAACCCAGTCCATCACAAATCTTCCCATCAAGGGTTCCATTCTCGATCCCTCGAGACGGAACACAGGAGGGTGAGATCGCAACTCCTCGTCTTAACATGCTGTTTCTCGCTACCACGTTTCTTCCAAAGATTGAGAGATCTAAGCCATCACGAAATCCCATTCTGAGGTTTGAGGTTTGAGGTTTGGATGAAGCATCGGAGAATATATGTGACAGTGGCAGACTCCATCTGCACCGTGAAACGTAATCGCTTTTGCCCATCCCTGTTGCTGACCAAATGCTCAAGTACGTGCACGCAAAATTTCAGATTTACACACATATCGGCCGCCAAGCTCCATCCCATCCCAAAGAACTCGGCCTAGTGCTCGTCGAACATCCCAGCCACGCCCTCCAGACTGGGGCTCGGTTTTCTATTATCCGGAGCACGCGGCTGCTCCTTCATGAACTCCTGCTGCATCTTACTACGCTCCTTTCTCACTGTCGAGGCCGACTTCGTGATACGGCCTTGCTCGCTAATACTTACTCCCTTCAAATCCCGGAGCAGATCAAGAACCAGTGCTCTTTGTTGCCGTTGCTGCATACCCTGTCGCATAATGTAATCGATGCACTTGTCTACCGATCTCTGCTGGATCCCTGGGAGGCTCAGCAAGATCTGACGTGGGGTTTCAGTGGCAGGGGAGTAGTAGATGAGGATCGAAGCGATGAGTTGAGCGAGGTCTTTTTGGAGTTCGACAAAGTAGGGTTCGTGCAGGGAGGAGATACAAGCTTTCAGGACATCTGTGCTGATGAATTCGCGGATTGAGGACGAGAATGGTGAGTCTTGCTGCGAGGCGGCGAAATCTGGGATGATGGAGCGGAATATCCGGAGGACTATGCCGCAGCATCGACTATCGCGCATTCGGATTGCGTGGGTGAGGAATAGGAGAAGTGGTTCGAGAATTGTGGAGGATGTGAGACAGAATTTGCGCATCGTAGGATAGGCTGCCGAGGGGTTATTGCCAGGAACATAGGTCGATGCTTCTTTCGCTGTGGTAGAGCCAGGATCTACAATAGGTTAGCTTTTATTTCGAATCTGAGAATGACGGTTATACTCACTGGGTCGAGCTGGGTCAAGAAAGCCCCCAATCATCATGACCGCAGTATGAGTTAATTGCCGCAAAATACTCTCATCCTTCATCTCTTCTGTCAAGTTGTCACCCTCTGTTGGTGCAACCTGCTTATGGGCAAGTTTCTCCCATTCCGAGCTACATTTCGCGTCCATTTGTGCAAAGCAAGTTGCTAAGATTGGAGGAACAAAATGATCCCGAAGTTCAACTGGGCAGTCATCCACCATCAGCCGGACAACGTTGAGAAGAGCAATGAGTTGATGTGAGGATAGGCAATGAGCATCTGCAAATAGTGCATGTGCAAGTGGTCCAGGAAGCTCGTTGAAGCCGTAAAAGTCCACATCCAAATGGCTCATACACCAGAGAATGGAATAGCACGCTTCACGAACAGTACGGACAGAGCCACGGATGGAAGATGCAAATCCCTCCATAGTAGATTTTGTGCCACTAACACGAGCATAGAAATCATCTTTGCTGCCTTCGGATATACCAGCTTGCCAGAAACGATCTGTCAGGATGCGGCTGACTGTGGTTCGCATTTCCGGGGGAAGACCAGTCCAATTGGCAGGATTGTGGAATGCATGAGCATGGCTGAGGAACTTCAGTAGATCTGGAAGGATGACCGGCAGAGCTTCCCGCCATAACAGGCACGAGACTTTGTATGCCGGACTATCCTTCTCGATCTTCTCTGTCGAACAACCTAAGAAAGATTTCGTAGTTCGTAGAGGAAGAGCCTTTACTCGCTCATCCAGCTCCTTCTGAATCGACTGGCCCTCTGCATCGAGCTGGAACAACCCCCATTCCTGTATCTCATGCACACGCCGAGAGACAAGATAGTCAATAACTCTGCTCAGTCCCAGAAGTTCTGTGAATCCACTGAAAGATGCAATCGCTTGGTTCATTTCTTGATTTTGCCAGAGATGTTGGACGGGGTTTATAAATGCATGGAGCTTTTGCAATCGGGCATCGTCATCGATCTTCGTGGCCCGATGGATGATTGTAAAGAGGAAGGTTTGGTATGATGTTTGTCGTTTCGAATCGAGTGTCCCAGATGAGATGATCTCGTTGACTTTCGTTTCCAGCTGGTCGTACACGTCCAAAAGCTGGTCTGGCATCTTAGTTGCCAGCCGTTGCAATTCATACATGCCATCAGCTTGGAGCTCTTTTACGGCATCTGAATATGCAGAATGATCTGGCTGCTCGACAGGCCGAGTCATGAGAATATGCTCAAGAACCTTCAACATAAATCCAACCTTCTTGTCCAGTGCAGTTGTTGAGAATGCAACAGCCAGTTGGAGAATTCTCTTTCGAATTATTGGGTCCTCGAAATTCATTTCCAGTAACCGTTCGCACCACACCTCCAGGTTGTTTTCCATAGCTGTGCGCTCCTGCTCATCCTGCTGCGGCTTTGAGCCATGAGCTGCTCGCCATTTCATATACCCTTTCAATGATGCCTCGACAACTGTGAAATGGGCGTCCACTCGCAGAACTGGCAACGAGCTCTTCGTGTATGTTGCAATAGCAAAAGGAGGTTGGCCATCATATAAGTGTCGCATTGATTGATCGACTTGGCTCATTAGATGGTAGATGGCTTCCGACTGCTTTTGTCGGACTATAAGCTCGATAATCTGTACTGAGTACCGTCGATAATTTCCAAGGAATGCATGACGTTCTGGTACAGTGTCTATGTCCTCAAGAAGGAAGATTAGGGAAGGATCGTCGGAGTCTTCAGGCATGTTCTCGTAGCGTATGAGTCTTGAGCTGCATAATTCGAGTAGAGGGGCAATTAGGGGATTAATGGTGGGAGAGCCACTAATGGTTTCAGAACGTAGCAATCGTGTCCATGTAACGAGTACGGGTATCGAGATGACAAAACTTTGGCTCTGAGCTATAGCAAGGAAAAGATTCAGTAGGTTGGGTAGATCGCAGTCTTCGGGTATGGCCGAGATCTTTTGCTCTATGAAGCTTCCAAGGTTTGATATCATCTAAACAGGGTTAGCATACGATGTAACAATCATGGATGGGACTTCAAACCTCAGAAAACTTCTTTGCAAATAGGTATTTCTCGTCGTCGATATCGTGAGGGTCAACAATGGACCATTCGAATAGCTTTCGAAGCAGATCGACCATTTGGCGTGTGTACATAGGGCAGACGAGGGATAGGAACTCTTCATCCGAGAAATGCAACCGGCAATATAACGCGTGAAGCGCTTCGACAGAAGCCTGTGATCGTTAGCAAGACGCGTTCTTGTCACGAGGGACTCCAGTAGGAGCTTACCAGTTGTACAGCAACGCTAGACGCAGCGAGACTTGTGCACATGTGCTGGACGCATGAAGCACTCGCAATTGCGCGCGGTATTGCCCATGGCATAACCGACTTGTAGACCGCCAGAGTTTTCACAGCACAGATTTGGTACTGTTTATCCTGGAAGGCATCCGTATCCAGGCACTGGCTCAACAGCTCGCCTATTCTGACCAGCCATCCTTCTTCTCCGTATCTGACAGCAGTTCCAACCTGCCGATTTGGAAACGCTTCGGCAAGTATGATCGCAGGTGTGAAGATCTCGACACAGGACTTGCTTAGCGCCCCTTCACGCAGAGCAGCCACTGTATCTTCCCCATTGAAAACCTCATCGGACAGCGTTTCGAGGACGAATAGTACAAACTCCTTATGAACCACGGATCCAGGAAGCTCCCATAGCCGCACCAAAAGCTCGTCCATATCAAGCCATTCAGCACCCCAACTGCGCTTTGCAATCTCCACCCACAATTGTGCCGTCTTGTTTCGCAGGTACAGCGGATCCTCCGGCGCAACACTCTGAGAGAGCTGCAGAACCCATTCCCGCAGAGCTGTTGCTTGTTCCTGCGAGTATTCTGCCCATTTATGTCTTATCGCATGCTCGAGGAGGGAGAGGGCGTAGTGGCGGACAACCGGCTGCTGAGTTTTGTCGGAGGCAAGAGTGAAGCCATGATAAGGAGCTTCGTCGTTGGCTTTGATCTCTTCCAAGAAAATGGAAGCTTGCTGACGGGATTCGTTTGAGGAGTATGGGCTGTGGACGAGCTCGAGAGCTTCATGTATTCGGGGAAGTAAGGTCGTATTACCGCCATTCAGATGTGTCGCCGGAGCTGCCTCCACAGCCGTGCTGTGGCCGTTGGTAGAGCCATTCATGGCGAGTTCTTGGGCTGCAATAGGTCGTGTATATGGCAATATTCTCGTAAGAAATGTTATCGATCTTAAAGGTTGAGGAAGGAGTCATCAGATTTTGTGGCCCTGCTCTCCCGTCATATGCGCGAATTTAAAGTGTTCAAAGAAAGTGCACAGATCGTGAGAGCAAATGCATTCATTGAAACCATCCGTGGTAAATTTCGGAGATAGGTAAAGAGGAGTAAAAAGTCTCAGCAGATTTCGGGAAGTTCTGGTGAATCCAGAGAGCTTCGTGGTGTTGAGCTTCGGTTGGTCCTGGTACCTTGGACGATCTGTGGGAGTTCAAGGCTGAAAGACTCGCCGCTTTGCGAAACAAGGCTAAGCCTTGTAAACCGTCAGGCAGCAGGACCAATCAGATGAAAGCTGCATGCATGCTTATTCTTGAATGACTATTTTCTGAAATAATGGTTTCCACAGTTAGTAATCTCACTCGTGCATATATTAAGACAGTTTTAGCTGGTCTCATAGAGGGTGAAAGGGACGGCGTTGATTGCTTGTCTAGAATAGCTACGCTTTTGTCCATGGACGTTCTACCGGGTCTCATATCTGATCATCCATTCAGAATAGCTGGGGGGAATTGTTCATTAAATATAGCTAAAGTCAGGATGTCCGATTTAGAATGATTCATAAGGGAGGAAGCATTCGTACACCCAGCAACCCCTAAACTTGAACAATAGTCTCATTGATCCCGTCCCCTTATGCACAATCTCGACCAAGCTGTCAATCCTGAAACCCAAATGCCCTTTACGCCAAACTGAATGCAAATCGTGTATCGTAAGCCGAATCCCGAGGCCAGCCATACCTTACATTACACTACACTTGCTTTGCTGGCACTGGTCAAAGTAGCCTTCTTCTTCCTCCTTACCCAATGCCATAATTTGCCGCCTCTGCACACCTGTAACTTTCAGTGTGTGGTCACCCTCCACGTGCCACCATCTCAACCTTTGGATCATTCCACCATCCACGTCGTCGGTGCTAATGGTCCACTTGCCAGAGCTAACTTCAATCTCGCACTTATCTTTAGGGAAATGGAATTCTGGGAGAAAGATCTCCGTGTGTGCATCCTCAGATCCCGCTTTGTGGGCGCGAAGCCGTAGATTGAAGACGCAACTACGGAGGTCAAATCCGTAGCTATGGATCTTTCCGAGAGTTGCGATAGGGGACGGTCGTACATAGGCCTCAGCGGCTCGGAAACCGGGGGCATTGGTCAACTCCGGAGGCGCATCTGTAAGCTTGGATGAGATTGAAGGTGTTTTTAAGCTAGCTTTCAAATTTCCTGGGTTGACAGTAGATTCATCCGTGTTCTCCTTCGTGCTAGGTCCCACTTTTTGGTCGAGAGTTGTTGTCGAGCCGTTGGCCGGTGTTGGCGGTATTGGTGAGAGGGGCAAAGGTCGATCGTCCAGGGAGAATATGGACAAGTCCTCCCCGTTCCATTGGTCGCCTAAGTGATGTTTGTTCTATAAAATGTGAGCTTGACTATATATCAAAGTAGAACTCATCTTACCTCTGTCATATAGACCCATAAAGTGTATCCAGCCATTGAACTCGCTTCAACAGCAAAGTGATTTGCATCCATAGCTCCAGATTGACTCGAATAATCGCCAGTCTTATACGCGTACTTGTCATCCATATCATATGGAATACCAAATTCCGTCAAGACACAAGGATGATTGCCCATGTAGTCTTGCCCCTCTTTTCTGATAGCGGATAACTGGTCTCGGAAGCAATTTCGGATGGCGGACTCCCCAATTTTGACAGCGAACGCTGGGCTCATATATCGCCCTCTCAACAATCCAAAAACGTCAACGTTCCAGTATCGATTCCACTTCTTGGTCATAAGAGTTACACCATCATAGTAATGAGGCGCATAAACCATCTTAGGATCATCATCCTCGGTGCCTTTGATAGACGGGGGAATCTCCAGGACTGGCGGTTGGCAGAACAAAATAGAGTTCTTGTGAATAGCTCTGATTGCGTCTCTGTACTTCCGATAATGGTCCATGAAATAGGTGTTCGTAAATTGCTCGTAGTCGATCACTTCGCCAGTCCGTGGGTTCTTCTTGAAATAATCCTTGATCAAGATTGTATCGGTGTTAGGATCCCAAACGCCATGCTGGGCCCAGATACATTCACCAAGTTTCCATCCCGGGTCTCGTTTGTACCCATATCGTGATTCATCGTAATCTCCTGGAAGCCAAGCCATCTCTCCTTGAGGATCTACGAGGGCTCGACCGGATTTATACGGCCCCATTCCCCCGAAGTCCCAGGTATCGATTTCGCATGCCCTTCCAGACCCAGTCAATATAGCCTGCCATGCTGTCGGAGATGTGCCCTTGTGCAGCTTCTGTTCACTGGGAAACGAAGATATGTCTGGCCAGCCAATCAAGCCACGATTGGGCTCATTCATGCTTTCCCATCCTATCACAACTTCGTCCTCGAGGTCACCAGCTTCGTGTATCCGCTTGGCCAGATGGGCCACTGCGTCAACAAAATGTCCCTGCAGAAAATCTTGTATGTTCTTACCATCGATAATGCACTTAGGTGCGAAGTCTCGTCCGGCGAAGAAGAAGGTAAAGAGCACTTGGCACGCCAGGCGGGTGTAATTTGTTGACCAAATCATCTTAGGGAAGTTTTCTGGCTTGGGATATGTGTTGTGCACAAGAGCGGCTTCCGTGGCCGCGAAGCTTTGGGGGTTGAGGCCACAAGCATAGACAGTCCACATTGGTGCTCCAGATCCTCCTGAGAATCTAGACCACTGAGAAGTATATGTCAGAACGTGTACATCGCTTTATCAGAGAAAGCACTTACGACATCCTGGTGGGGATCCATGAAAACATAGAACCCGTAACCTTTTGCCAATCTCAGTATCCCAATTGTGTGTTGAATCCATTCTTCATCGTATATCCCGGGTCCGGCTGACTCGATAGCCTCCCATGTAAACACATATCTGATCGTATTGTACCCCCATCGCCTCAGTCGGGAAAAGTGGATATGTGCATCTTCGTGCGAAAAGGGGCGAGAGTGGAAATTAACATTGTCTCCGTCAAAGAAGTCGTCTGGCACATGGGAAGGTTGATCTGGATGGCTGGGATATTTCGCATCTCCGGCTACATTGATTCCTCGAAGAGTGATTTCTCGGCCATGGGAATCGCGGAATTGGCCTTTCTCGATCGTAAGTCTTAAGGGTGCCATGATGTGCGAACGCCGGACTCGAAAATTACAATGACATAAGAACCCTGGCCTTAAGATAGCTGGAGTTGCGAATCTTGGGAGGAGGCGTGCTGTCAGCTTCAAGGCTCGAGGCTAAAAGGAGTTGAAGGCGGACGCGTCAATCAATGATACCGATGTAGGAGTCGGCAGCCTTGAGCCGGTAGGCCACGAATTAGGATGCGATTGCCAAAGGCTTGACGGCCGATAGAGGAATAAGAATAGGGAGGTGTAGGATCTAGGGGAATTGTAGAAGGGAGTCTGGCAGTTCTCTCTGCGTGTCCATGTTACGGGTAATTGCTGAATAACGGTAGGCGGCTTGAATTGGTGGTTGAAGCTCGGAGTTTATGCGCCGACGACCCTCGACAGGGATTCACTCGTCTCCAGATCGCACTAAGATCTTGACGTGCACACAAGGCTGCCAAACCGATAAACTTTCCAGCCCTGAACACACGCGTTAAGGACCTCTTCAATTTCTCGCCCTCTACTTGTGCCATGCGATTATACTAGCTATCGAGATCAATGACAAGTTATGTCAACATCGAAGGCAGCGCTAAAAGCCATCAGCGCCGCTGTCAAGGCTCAGAAATACGATGAAGTCGTGCAAGAATCCCAGAAATTGCTGGCATCGGATCCCAAAAGCTACCAAGGGTGAGTTTGGTCACTCATTGTACCTCCCTTAAAGGACTACTGCCATAAGGAGGCTGAAAGGGAGTGCGGCTAACAGCAGTCCAGAAGCATCTTTCTAGGATTCGCACTCGACAAGCAAGGCAAATTTGAAGATGCCGAGAAAGCCTATGACTCGGCAACGAGACTCAAAGATTCGGAACCGCAGGCATGGCAAGGCCTTATCCAGCTGTATGAAAAGCAAGGAAGCAAAAAGGTTGCTCGATACCAGGTCGCCGCATTGAAGTTGGCAGAGATATACCAAAACCTGGACGACAAATACAAATGTCAAGATGTCATCGACAAATTCCTTGGATTCGCAAGGAATGAGGGCACAAGGCTGCAGCATAAGCAAGCCCAGGAGATCATCTTGCCTACAAGTCCAATCTACGACTACCTGGAAGGAAGAGTCCCTCATCCCGCCCACAGCTACCAGCTCATGGCTCAGATCACTGAATTTGAGGAAAAAGAGCGAATAAATAAGGAGATTGGGGAGCGACGAACAAGACTGGGAGCAAAGATTGGCCAAGTCACGATCGAGGTCAAACGAGAAATTATGCGAGGTAGTGATCTTGAGGATCTGTATGGCAAGATCATAGACTGGAGTAATGATGACGAGATACGCCGACAATATGAGGAGAAGCTTCTTCAACGATGTTTTGAAGTTCTTACTGTCTTGCCTCCGGGCGATGAGAAGGCTAATAAGCAGGCGAAAGTTCTCAAGCTGGCCTCGGACATGGTCATAATCAAGCATCCATACAAACTCGCCTGGGACATTGCCCTGGAATGGAAGGACCCAGAGAATATTCAAGATTTGGACGTAAACATCCTTCGCGAATATTGCAGTTTCTTTCCTACGAGCGGTCTAGGCCAGGTCCTGCGAGGATTCATGAGCAGCGAAATATCTCCATTTCCTCCACCTCCGCCTCCAGTACAGAAGTCCCAGACTGGGAATGCGCCAGATGAGAGTGAAGATGACGACGACGATGGTGGCGGTGTTGCATTGGACGCTCCAGTGACTGGCGAGGATCGTCTGTTAGTAATGACCGAGGGCATGTCTGACGCGTCGAAATCAATCCTCGCGCATCGTCTGATGGGAGAATACTATCAATTCCTGGACGAGCACGAAAGCGTTGTGGAACTCATGCGGAATGGGCGGCAACTTGTCTTGGAGGAAGCGAATAAGACCGGCATGAAATTTGACCATTCTTCTGAGGCGATCATCTCTCTTCTTGGCACAGCATTGGTTTTCTATCTATCTCCCAAGAACCACCCAGAGGCTAAGACTCTATTCGAAGGGCTCCTTAATAGGAATCCAAAGTCGACTCCCGCCTTAATAGGCATTGGTTTGATCTACGAGGAAGAAGAGGATTATCCTGCAGCGATTGACTTCCTAGGACGCGCGCTCGAAAGAGATGCGAGCAACGTCCGCATCAAGGCCGAAGCTGCTTGGGTCAGGGCACTTGATGGCGATTATGATCGAGGGAGAGATGAGCTAGAGGCCTGTCTTTCGAAAATAGAGGGCAAGGATCTACAGTCTCGGGATCTGCTTGCACAGATACAGTATCGGATCGGAATCTGCATTTGGAATCTGGACACTTCAAAATCCGCTCGGAAAGCTAGAGGTGGAGCATATTCTTACTTCTTGGCTGCCCTGAAGAGCAACCTCAATTTCGCACCAGCGTACACTAGTCTTGGAATATACTATGCGGATTATGCGAAGGACTCGAAGCGTTCACGGAAGTGTTTTCAGAAGGCATTTGAACTCTCGCCGGCAGAAGTAGAAGCTGCAGAACGTCTAGCCCGAATTTTTGCACAGCAAAAGGAGTGGGAAATCGTGGAGGTCGTTGCTCAACGAGTAGTCGATTCTGGAAAAGTCCGTCCAGCTCCTGGTTCGAAGAAGAAGGGCATCAGTTGGCCGTTCGCTGCACTGGGAGTTGCGGAATTGAACAAGCAAGACTATGCCAAGAGTATTGTTTCTTTCCAGTCCGCACTGAGAATTACACCTGATGACTACCACTCTTGGGTTGGTCTTGGCGAAAGCTACCACAATTCCGGAAGATACATTGCTGCCACCAAAGCATTTCAACACGCAGAAAGATTTGAACATCTAGTTGAGCAGCAGAAGTCTGGCGAAACGTGGTTTGCGAAATACATGCTTGCGAATGTCAAGAGAGAACTCGGCGACTACGACCGGGCCATTGAAGGATACAGAGCGGTGCTTGAAGGTCGTCCAATGGAATTTGGTGTCTCTATTGCGCTGATTCAGTCACTCGTTGAGAGTGCATGGGATGGAATTGACAAAGGCCTTTTCGGATATGCAGCTCAACAGGCGAGCGAAACCATTGATGAAGCTCTCAAGTTGGCAGAAAGCAGAGCAGACGCCTTCAATCTATGGAAAGCAGTTGGAGATGCTTGTTCTGTCTTTTCTTGGGTCCAAGGACGAATTTCCGCCTTTCCACACGAGAAGATCTCGCAACTGTTACAGATTAGAGACGAGAAGGATTCTTATAGCATCTTTACCGATGTCGATGGTGTTGGCGTAGACATCGTTTTTGCCAAAGGACTCTACTCAAAAGACGAGTGCGATGGGTTGAACTTGACACGCTGCCTCCATGCCGCAATACTATCCCACAAACGAGCTATTCATGCCTCAGCTCATGATGTACATGCTCAAGCTGTTGCATACTACAATCTTGGCTGGACTGAACACCGCACGCATGTATCTCTCTTCGCCGGTGCGAAGAAAAGATCTACTAGATATTTGAAGGCCGCTGTGCGATGTTTCAAGAGAGCTATAGAACTTGAAGCAGGCAATTCCGAATTTTGGAATGCGCTTGGTGTTGTCACCAGCGAGATGAATCCAAAGGTTGCTCAGCATTCATTCGTGCGCAGCCTTTTCTTGAACGAAAGAAGTTCTCAGGCCTGGACAAACATTGGAGCACTGTACTTGCTGCAAAACGATATCCAACTGGCCAATGATGCCTTCACGCGAGCTCAATCTTCAGATCCTGACTTTGCTCATGCTTGGGTCGGACAAGGACTCATTGCCCTCATGACCGATAATGGGAAGGAAGCAAATCTTCTCTTCACACATGCAATGGAGATCTCCGAGTCTTCTTCTTTGATTACAAAACGACAGTACTCACAATCGACATTTGATCAAATACTTGCATGCAAGTCCGTCTCGAGCGTTGCAGAACTTGTGCAGCCGCTCTTTGCGCTGAACCAACTACAGTCGATGATTCCAAACGACCTGATGTATAATCATCTATCCACACTCTTCTTGGAGCGGATCGACGATGTAGCATTAGCTGTGGAGTTGCTGTCGAGCATCTGCACCACCGTTGAGGCAGACTACGAAGTCACAGAATCCCCTGCATCACTCTCAAGATTTGCATTGGCAAAAGCAGATCTCGCCCGCTCTCAGCTGGCCGCCAGCTTGTACGATGAAGCCATTGAAAGTGGAGAAACCGCTCTTCAACTCAGTACTGAGGACGCCGGGAATGAGCTCTCAGCAGAAGCACGGCAGAAGTGTAGACTCTCAGCGCATCTTACAGTCGGTTTAGCACAATACTACAGCGGCAACACAGCGGCTGCCCTAGAATATTTCCAACCCGCTCTCGAAGAATCGAATGGCAACCCCGATGCCGTTTGTCTCTTATCGCAAGTTCTTTGGGCCCAAGGAGATGCAGATTCGTTGGCCAAAGTACGAGATCAGCTTTTTGATTCCGTTGAAAGCCACCCCGAACACGTGGAATCGGTGCTTCTGCTTGGGGTTATTGCACTCATTGACAAAGATGAGGAGAGTCTAGAAGCCGTGAAAGCCAGCCTCCAGGATTTACGTGCGACACACACCCTCACCGAGGGAGAGCAAGGTCGAGTGGGAGAAGTTCTTCGAGCGATCGCTGTGTTCTCTGAGGGAGATACCGAGCAGGTGGTCAGGACCGAGGTGCAGACCGATGTGTTCCTTCATCCAGACCAACCTCACGGCTGGGGTCGTCTTGCTGAACTCGACGACAATGAATATGCTGCGGAAATGGCATTGAAGACAGCTATTAAAGCTGTCCCTCCACGAGGAGAATTGGATGCTTTGGACCTGTCAGTGGCGTTTGCTGGGACTGGAAAAATTGGGGATGCTCAGAAAGCGGCTATGATCGCACCTTGGAGCAAGGATGGTTGGGACGCATTGGGTGGTGTTTTGTCCTGAGGGGTCAGTAAAAACTGACTGGCCCTTACATGATCAGATGATGCATGTGTTAATGACTGACCATATTTGATGATACCAACATGGGCGAAAGATAAATGAAATGGAACGGACTTAGCTCTGCAACATCGAGGTCTTGGTGGGACGTCTTCCATGAACTCTACTTCAATTAGCTAGAAGAGTATTCAAAAGCGGGAGTACAAGTACATATCCAGCAGTGATACAGACGGTTCCTGCATGCCAAGGAATCACTGTATTTCCAGGCTCGAGACAGGAAATTTGCGTGAGTGTCCGGAATCTACCTATAATTTAGGTTACAATCAGCGAACCCCGAAGCCCCTTACTGAGGTGTGTAATGCTAAACGGTTACCTAATGCTTCGCATTAGTCGTCCTCCACTCCTCCATGTTGAACCTATCTATCCTTTGGCGTTCTTTCACTCCAAGCATCTAGTCCTGATCTTCCAAAGTGGTTATTCCTTGTATTCTCGCTTTCTGTATATATGTCACAAATTTGTCGTCCCAGTCATGCACATTCAGGCTAGTGCCGTCAGGGCAAAGGAGTTGACATTCTATATAAATATCTCTTTCTGACCACTCTTTCTTCGTCTGCGCTACCCTCACTTCGCTTGATTTGTAGCTCTTCAGTCACGAGCATTGTCATTCACTACTCCATTTTGTTAGAGCAATCCCTCAATATGGCACCCTATCCTGATCCAGTAAATCAAACCTTCGTCGACGCAGGCGCCAAAGCCGGCGGCCCACCACTCTGAGCTGAGCTATGTAGATGCCAGAGCAGCACTCGAAGATATCCAAGCTCATGAGCAGGCCTCCGATGTTGTCTCGACGGAGTTCGATGTGGAGACATCGGCAAGCCCCCACAGGAAAGGTCACGACTGTCTTGAACAGACCTGCAGGATCTGAAGGAAAAGTCTTGCGTACCATCTTCTATACACGTGGTGATGGATGGATTTTGGGAAGGTAGCCTTTCGCGACGTCTTGGTTTTGAGGATTTTAGCTGATATCGCAACAGTCCAAACACACATGACCGTCTTGTACGAGATCTTGTTCGCGCGACAGGTTATGCGATCGTTTTCCCGTATTGCAACCCAGCGCTAGATACACAGTATCCTATACAATACGAGCAAGGCTACGCAGTCATATTACACATCGCGGCTTATGATGCGTCATTGGGATTGAAGACTGATAAATTTGCGATCGCCGGAGAGAGGTTGGAGGTATCTCTCCCCCTAAATCCTCGTTTCTACACCACAATCTGATGTCCCATCGTAGGACAAATGGCGCTCACGATGTTCGCCCTCACGGCAGCTAGAGCAGGTCCAAAGATCGTCTACCAAGCCCTCTTCTACCCCATAATAAGCCCAACGCCGAAGTTCCATGTGCAAGCCGTACGTGACGGGCCCTATCTCTCTGCACCACTCCTCCGGGAGATGTACGGAGCCTTATATGGAGAGCACGTCAAGATTCCTCTCTCTGATCCAAGTCAATCACCAGCCCGCAATACAAAGCTGGCTTCCGCGCTGATGTCCACAACCGAGGAATTGAAGAAGCTCTCTCTCACGATCATATTTACTGCTGGAATTGACCCGCTGCAGGCTGAAAGAGAGGAGTTTGGACATAAGTCGCAGCAGGCGGGTGTTCCGGTTGCGATTTTCAGGTTTGATGGGCAGATTCATGGTTTTGCTATGTTGAATCCTATTTCGACGTCCCCGACGACTGTTGCAGCGATTGACATCCATCAAACTTCACGCATCGACAATGATTGGAGACAGCTATAGGAGTGTTTGTTTAAATTTAATTGCCGCATCGCCATTTAAGTCGTGAATTCTATGTCGTCTCTTTATTTCCTATCAGCCCCAGCAGTTAGCGCATGCTGCTGCACCTCCGTCTCATAATATCCCCTTGAATGGAGTTTTTGCTGGACTGGTCCATAATAATACTTGAGCGAGTACGCCTACTCAGATGCAAGAGACTTTGTCTCTGTGACTGCACAGTGATACTATCTATTTTCTTGAAAAGCTTCATCGTTGTCTTCGCTTTCTATACGCTACAATATTTTTTGCCTTCCTTTTTCAGTGTCATCGTTCTTGGCAACATTCTTCTCACCGAGCTTAACGCCCCAAAACTGTAAAGCCCTGCGATCTGGATGACAGTCTGTCTTTTACATCTCGTAATTTACCGCGTCAATTCGCCAGCCCAGTTCTTTTGATGATTGCTTTTATATGCGAGCAATGGCCGCTCAAGTCAGACTCCAATACCTAAGCGAGAAACGAGGCTGCAGCCTCGGCCTTGTGCACCCCGCCCCCGCGGCTGCCTAGCCACTTCCCTGTCCGTATGGAAGATCACGACTCTCCACCATCCTTATGTCACGTCACAGCATCACAAAACGTAGACCACAGGACGACTTTGTCAAGACCTCTTCGAGAATGTATTCAGATACAACGATGGCCTCGCGCAGACGCAAAAGTCAAAAGGTCCGAAAGAGCCCACCAGGCGCCCAGACACTGCCCCTACCCTTCGAGATCCGCGACCAGATCCTCAGTTACCTTCTCGTCAGCACTCAAACTGGCCTCGAACTCAAACAAGGACTATGGCCACTCTGTCGTTGCGGTAGCAAATACATTCGAGCCACAACTGAGGGCGCGGGACCTCACGTCAACGACCCTAAACTTTCCAGGCAGTTCCGTACTCTCACCCAAGTCTCCCGACAAATGCGCACTGATGCCATCATTGTCTTATTCTACCGAAACAAATGGTGCCTCAAGATCTCTCTATGTCGGGATGATCACGCATGGGGACGTCAATCACTCGTTAGTTGGGATTCCGGATCGATGGTACGGAAGCTTTGGGGACTAGAAGCGATTCTCTCTATGCGATATGTGAAAGTTACTATCGAGAATGAGAATAAGAATTCTCGGAACCGGATGCAAGTATACTTGCAGACTCTGGTCAAGGTCCTCAGCTTGTCTCGGAATTTGAGAAGACTGGAGATAGAGTGGCTCAACTACGAGTCTCTTGATACTGGCCCACTGGCTGGCCCAGTATGGTACGGCTCAATAAGAGATCATCAGAAAGAAAGGATTCATGCAGTATCAAGAAAAGTAGATGGGACGAGATTGAGCACCAAGCATTTTCGAAATGGTGTGTCTCGATGGGAGGAGGGACAGAAGATATTGAAGCCTCTTGAAGGGTTGAGAGGTATCCCTGAGGTAGTGGTTACAGGATGTGTGACTGATAAGTGGGCCGAGCACTTAGAAAAGTGTATGAAATCGGAGAGGCAGACGGCGCAAAAGTTGGGCTAGAAAATAGTGCTGACGGAGAAGGCCAAAGTGGCAAGCTTGGCTACGACACCGTCTCCATGATCACCGCTCTTGCTGCTCTACTCCTGGTGCCCGGGTCTTACGCCTCCTGGAAGTTTTAGGTCAGCTTTGATAGCCATGGGCGGTGGTCCTGGCAAATTATTTGGTTGGAGGGAGAAGAGGGGAGATGGGGAGGCAAGTACGCATTTCCTTGGCCAACGAATTTCATTATTGAGTGAGTGAGGGACACTTCGAGGAACGAAATATCAATAATTGAACAGAGGATGGTGCAGCAGGAAGAATTTAGTAGTTTGGGTCCTAATATCATCCATCTGAGACAGACAAAGGAGTTATGAAACCTTGCGTGACGATTTGACATCGTTCAGCCTTTCATCCAAACTAATAGTGAAAGTCATTCCCTGGCCCGCGTCTACCTACGAGGCCAAAATGATCCCATCTGCTTGTGCATAGCTCATTACGTGTTAGCTTTACCCAGATCTTTCTAAAATAATATAGAGTGCTATACCACTTCTTGCTTTCAAGTGCAGTCGCCCTGAACACCGCGATCCCAACAATCGAGAAAGTAGCCGCATAGGTAGGGCCACTATTATAAGTATAGTATTAGCAATATAACTCTAGACTAGAAGTAGTCTCTATACTTGCCTACTGCTTCTAGATAATACCGACCTCCAGTAGCGGGTACAGCTACTATATAGAACCCGAGACTAGCAAGGGCAAAAATAGCCACGAGCTTTATATTGAAGATATATACAAGTTTAGATATAAAGAAAATAAGGACCTTGAAGATCAATCAAGTAGTCACCTAGATAATAATAGTAAAGAGTATTGCTAAGTATTAGTATTATACAAAGAAGAGGATATAGCTTCTTAGAACATAGTGCAGATATCCTTTCTATTATTCATTCTATAATCCTTACCTCCTTTCTTAATCGACCTAGTTTCTTTTATAATTCTGGGGAGCCTTTGAAGGTTAACCGATAGATGTCATTTTGCTCTACTACTAGATTTTAATCCTCAAAGGCAATGAACGGTGCCTTTCTACAGCAGTACTGCAGTACTGCGGCACAAAAACCAAGGCGGCTCATACCGCGTATAATTGCGCGCGCAGGAGTAGGCCATTCTTCGTTTTCTTTCGGAATACAAGGACTTGACAAGATTATATCACCCATCTTTGATTTGGTGATAATCAAGTAGAATGGTTGATGAATTAATTAATTTACAAAAGTAAGTGTCACAAAACGCGTCGCGTCGCGATGCTCGCTTAGGTGGGCGGAGAGTAATGGGAGTAATGGCCCCAGCTCTTACTTCATTCTTCAGGCAGTTCATACTCCAACAATACATTCATTATCTCTTGATTCACAGCGCAATCGAGACGCGCTTATACTCGCATTTCGTTTCTTCTACAATATAGTAGAGGTAGAGGTAATATGTCTAGATTTAAGTAAAGAGATAAACGCAAAGTTTAGTTGTCTTGCTATAGAAAATAAGGAGAGGAGAAGAGAACTATCTAAGGATATAATGAGATTATCTCTTAAGGTTACACTTAATAGACTACTTCCTTTAGATGAATAGACAACTTAGCATTAGTCTAGATACTACCTGTAAACATCTCTATTTAGGCGGTCTGCTTAAAGTATTCAAAAGTATATATTGATTGATTGATTGATATATCTTACACCGATCCGGCCGTAGGGCCACGCGGGCATCCGCTATTTACACCTAAGGGAAACCTCTTCGGACAAAAACCCTTAGACTCAATCCGTCGTTCTCTCTCTGTAAGTCGGCGCACCGCCAGCGTTCT
>NXFV01000479.1:0-53336 GCA_002803225.1 Gamarada debralockiae | reverse complement strand
ATTATACAAGAATCTGTAAGTACATGATATAGAAGCAGATTGTGGCTCAGCCTTTTTGTTCTGTAATATTCAGAAAAACCCCCTTCTTGCCTTTTGCCCACTAAAAGCCCTCACCGACCCTTCGCTAGCAAATGCCTAAAGAGGCTCCTTCTGCTCAGAATTGCGCTATCCCATGAATCACTCGAGGAAGTGGCCAACCGTATTAATTGCTTTACAAGAGCCCATGTATCAACCTAGTACACAACCTCTTTAAAAATCACGCGAAATTTTCAAAAATATTTGAATAAAAGTTATGATTAAATGAAGAAATTTCTAGTTCACAATATTTTACGAAATAATATTTTTGATTTTTATTGATTATTAAAGCATAAGTGTGCTTATAAGTGGATATGGTCTTATAAAGCAATTAATACGGTATATTTAAATAGCTGGCAAGCTACTTATTCCTCTGTATTATTATACTAGACAGTGGTCGTACTCTAGTCCTTCTTAAGGCTTCCGGACGCCTGCCTTTGCTTTTAACGTGGGGGCAAAGCCACGTGACAGAACTAGGGGTCGCCAAGCCCTAGGTGGGGGGCAGGGATTCGAACCCTACGATACACAGCTCTTACGGCCGAAGACTAGCCAAGTCGTCGCCGGCCAACCCACTAGTCTAGGGCTTGTGTTCCGGGAAGTGTCTGCCCACACAACTTCCCCCCAAAAGTATATATTAACTATGAAAACCCAATGATTTGTATGTTTCACGAAATCCTTCCTCCCAAACAGGTTGAGGGGGTTGATATCATAGTCAAGATGCGTTGGAGAATCCATCTAGACAACATCAAAGACGTATAATTCCAAGCCGATTTCTAATTAGTTCTAGGACTAGACCCTACGGACAGTTTACAGTCCGTCCTCCGCTCTTACGACAGTTTACAGTCCGATCTTATAGCTGTATTACTATTCCTTTGTTCAGGATCATTCCTTCAGGTCTTCCTTTAGGGCCTCTCTTCAGGGTTTCCCAGACGCCTAGACCTCGACTCCTATTACATATTCCTATAGAAGGCGGGGAGGTTGGGTATTCTTATAAAAAGATGCACGTGATAACGATATCAAAGGAAGAGATTCAAGTTGAAATCACTCGAATTCACAAAGATTGTTGAATCGCATAAGATAAAAGCCGAATGTCTTGCGCTCTGTCGTTACCCAAAACTGAAACCATTCCTCCTCTCCATCTATAACCTCGTCTTTAGAACCCCGCCTAAATCTGTCAATGAAGTTACGCCTCCCATATCCGCCTACAGCATCATTAGGTCAACCAGCTACTAGTATTTAAAAGAACTCTGGTGGGAGCTCGCGTTTGCCAATCTCAACCCTCTTCTTCAGCAACCTGTCATCCTCTTTATCACACAGCCGGCGGATCAACTCTTCGGGGTCAAAGTCCGTCCCGATAGGATTGTCATCGAATTGCTTAGATGCCATGAAGGTGGTGGTCTCCTCTATGGTGTCAAAATTATCGACCTGTGTCTCAAGTTGGTTTCCGTCCGGATCTTTGTAGTAGATGGAGGTTGTCGTCCCGTGGTTAATGCACCACACAGGCTGCATGCCAAAAGCCTTGCGCTGTCGATACGCCAGCGCCAGGCTGTCAAGATTGCCATACGTAAAAGCAATGTGCTCGAGCCCCGAGCTCGTGGGGATCTTAGGCCCTGTGCCAGGCGCCTTGAGAATTGCGATACGGTGATGCTCGTCGTCATAGGTAATGAAACTTATGAATTTGTTCTCGTACGTCGCTTCCCCGCCCAAAAAAGTCTTGTAGAAGTCAACCATTTTGTCAAATTGGTTGGTCCTGAGCACGATGTGCGACAGCTTTGATGGACTGAGGACCTTCTTAGCCGGGGTGTCAAAGTCGACAGCCATAATTAAGCCGGTGATACAAATTGCTAATTGTGACTGCTATGTTCTTCGACGCATATATATCGCAGTTCTTTGTGTTGTGGAGGAAGAAAGGGTGCGAATAAGTGTCTGGTTGAACTCCCGACTGCGCCCTTTAATGCCTCTCATCATCCCCACCTATCAACCCTTTTGGCCTCTGGGTCTCCAGAATGCTCCTCGAACTTGCAGAGCTCTGTGACGTGATGGACGCTACGGCAGTTACATAATGATGAGGCATAGGTGATCATCTACATCATGTCACCGTTTTCGTCATAGAACTTCTTCGACCGAGAATTCGGTTTCTGGGTGTACTCGGACTTTCTAATGAAGGCCGAAACCCGAATTTGTTACGACTAAATTTCTAATTTTAATTGATTTGTTAGCATTCCGGTCTTGCATCTTCCTATCTGTGCCTTTTACTAATGTCCGTGCGAAGGCTAGAACAGTCATCGGCAATTCTAGCTTCAATTATCCTCCGAAAAATCACCTTCCCTCGGCCATTGTTGTGAAGCCGAAAATGACGAATCTGGTCATACGATACGTTAATGGTCGGAAATTTGTAGTGGAGGTGATGAAGACATTAACCTAAATCAACTACTGATTCGAAAGGTTCGTTAGAATCAGCCAGGGGTAACTTTCGCTATGGTAATGAGGTATTTGTTTACAGTAAAACCTGCCTATAACGAATCTGGATATAACGAACGCTAACAAATCTCTCGATATAACGTACGAGACGAAAACCTTTATAGGGATAATTTGTATGAAGACAGGGATTCTATATAACGATCTCTGGATATAAAGAATTTTTGGGCCCTCGCCCATACAGATTTTTCGTGTTCGTTATAACCAGATTTTACTGTAGAAAGTTTTCTGGCTAAAGTGCAGCTAATCACATCCCAGCTAGATGGGAATAAAAAGTGCTAAGACATACAGGGAAGCTCTCGTACCCTAAATTCTAAGTGTTTTCTATAATTGTTTGACCATCGATACATCTTCAAAGGGCTGTGCATGGCGAATAGAAAGCTGTCACCGTTTTGCGGCCATAGTGGCTGCTCTGACCTTCGAGATCTCATTCTGTCTTGTCAATCTCCAAGGATAGTCGTACTTGTCCATCACAATCTCACATACCTGCATCTCCATTAATACAATCCCATGTATTGATGTTTCTATAACTCACCTGAATGCAATCAGCCCTCGCAAGCTCTTCATCATTAACTACCTTCTCTATCTACTCCACCGTCTCACACTTGTAACTCATACTTGGCACCCCTGTTTCCTTCCTTACTCCAAAGAACTCCAGCATGCACTAGTGATCCCACAGCATACTAACATCATTATATCTTAGCTGTGGACCGTTAATTGGCCCCTCAATGCTATACTCACTATTTTTTATTGCAAAAATAACCAGCTTAAAATCATATGTTATATACGAGCTAATTCCTTGGACAGTCATTTGCAGTGAAGCTTCTTCAACTCTTAGCACTACTCGCCATGTGATTTGGAGCTCCTTTGCTATGATGCAAGTGGTGAGATATGTGCTGACGGTTTAGTTGATTGAGGACTGGAAGATCTGCGTGATATAATTTATATTGGAGGAAAAGATGGCGTCGGGCATGTCGGGTTGGGCGGTGCCGGATTCGGCAAGGAAGACGTTGTGCGGCTTGAGGAAGTGGCTGAGGCGTTGCCAAATGTATGATTGGGTAATTGGGCCGGAGCTTGAGTCGTTCAGTACCGGCGGCTATCAATAATTAGTTGCTTGGACGTCATAACCAAATAACGGATGCTTGCCTGAAGCCTTAGGGTTCTCTGCCGCCGCGGAATGTTGTAAGTGCTGGGTTGCTTCTTGAGTTCCGCGACGAGGCGCTGTAGAACTGGTAGGAAGTGAATGTTATCGAATTTCTTCCCTTGGATGTGGCAAAATTCGTGTCCTAAGATTATGAAATTCTCGTCTTTAATCTAGCATGTGAAGCGCCGGTGTTTGAATCTAAAAGAAGAGGGCCAATGTTCAGAACTAGATCAGAGCCGTGAACTGCTTCTACCACGCCGGAGAAAAATACTATTCCAGCGTATCAGTAAGTTAAATTAAATGAGAACACGAATTTTGTACCTATTCCGTTATAAAGACCTCCGTAACTCGGATGGTCCCCATGTATCATCTGGGCTGCGGCCAGGAACGCACTTATTTTTTACCCCAACTTCAAACATGTATACATCACCACAAAGTCAAATAAAATAAAAGCTGTTTAGTACCATGACCATCAACCTTCGAAATAAAATGTGCATCAAGTTTGTTTGTAATATAATTGAGAATTACTCGCACGATAAAAGCTGAAAACCGGCGACTAGGGAAGTGCGTTCCTGGCCGCAGCTGGGATGATAACTCCCTTCACAGTGGTGGTGAAAGTATGAGTCTTTCTAACAGGTTCGCTCATCCCGATGAAAATACTGTGGTCCATATTAGGCTTCATGGTATGATGGATGATCGTCCTTATCTTTTGCGTTATCATATATTGGCGCTTCTGAATCAGTTTGCAAATTCAGGACTTACATGGTCGTGACGCCATGCCAACGAATGGATCATTCCGGCATGCTCAGCATAAGCTCCAACCACTCCATTCATGGCCAAGAGCTCTCCAACGCCATAGATCTTTAAGAGAGCAGCAGGATGACCCTTGATTCAGTATATCTGTCGGTCGCATAGGAGCCATTGAGTTCATTGCAGGCTCCAAGCCATGTCAATTCTAGAACTCGATAGATTTGATCCAGAAAGGTAACTACACCCAGCCAATACAGGTCGAGAATGCATTGACGGCATAGATCTCGACGTCGGGGGTTTGAAGGGAATTATTACGATTGAAATCACCTGGGACGCCAAACACATGCTCAATGCCCAGAGATGCAAGCCTTTTCCACAGGTAGACATCCAAGGGTACTTTTGAAGTCGTCATGGTGACCAACGTCCCACGTCAATATCTGCAAATTGAAACAGTCTGGAAATCGCAGTTTGGAAGCATAATCCTCGGCAACGTGAATATTCAGCTTGTCGTAAGAGAAGTCCGTCGGGTGAAGAGAATGAAATATACTACAAAATTTCCTGCTCGCTCTTTCCGTTGTTGGAAAGATATCCAGAATCCCCGAAGCTTTGCTACTGATGCTGCGAAGAAATACATATTCGAATTGAACGAAATTAGTCGAGACTTTAAGCCGTAGCAATCCCGGGTTTCTACTTTCTTCGACAACAGGACCGATCATGTTGTCATTGTGCTATCTTCTAAGTGAATAATCAACTGTAAATTACTCGACCCTCTGTTTGAAGATCTCTTCACACGCTATGCGTTTATAGCGTTATACTAACTCCTACTGCACATCTGACGAAAGAGTACTAATTTTTAATATATATGTCAAGCACTTCACGAGCGAAGCAGGGAGCTTATACAAATATGGTTAAAGTAGTACCCTTCCAAGTTCCACTGTTAAAACTGCCCTAAGCTTCGTGTGGGATTTCGATACCGCGATATTAGGATATCATGTTGATGCCACTGGGGATTGCCCTAACAATAACTTCGCAAGCGTCATGCAATCCTGATGACTGAGCTAAGCCGAGGCATGGCGGGATACCCGTGGTGATAACATAGCTTGACATAACATTCTTGTCGGATAGTTTCAAGTGGAACCATGTCTTTTCTCTGCTCAAACCTTTCGCTACCCAGCATGCTTTGTTGGGGAGCACTTCTCCTACGGCGCCAGATCTCACGGCGCCACGTTCATCTTATGGAGTTGAGATGATATATGTCGCACTAGACAGACGGATACAGTACGGCGAATTACCAAAAAAATGCTTTTTGAGTAATCCCTGTTCTTTTTCTGGAGACACCTGACTAAGGAGAGATAATGCAAACTCCAGACCTGCAGACGTCTACGTTGCTATCGGCATAATGAATTCTTTCCTATGGGGTTTAAAGATACCGGCGCTAGTAAGATTAATGAATATCTATACATAACCTCATCATTGTTCAACCAGTCGAGCCTGTTACATTGATATAAAGATTTATTATATTCATAATCAGAAGCAGGAATTACACGTCTCCTGCCGCGGCGAGATTGACGGCCGACCAATGACTAACAGCTGGAACATTGCTGCCAAGCATTTGTTAGCTCGCTGTTCCCTCCCAGCCTTTCTAAGCTCTGCTTATTCGCACCGAGAGTGCAACGCCTTGGCAATCAGAACAAGATTTCAGCCATGAACTGATGCGGGGCCTGTTAAGAATATTATTACAAGAGTTATTTCTTTGAATTTTCATGGGCTGTAGCCAGTTCTTCATTTCTCAATTTTCTGGATTAAATCTCAAAAATGAATGAAGCGGACCTTGAGATTGCAAGGGCTGAGCCGGATGCTTTACCCCGAGAGATTCGTCAACGCAACTCCAGGAAGGCCCAGCTATGAAATAGAGAGGATCAGAGGGCTTCAACCGGCTCGATTTCAGCGTCTGAATTTTTAGCTGAGCGGAGAAACCCAAGTTGCAGTAACCGCGTCTCAACGCAGCGCGACCTAGAGCAACACCCTACAGTCATGAGTCGTATACAGACTAGCGAAGAGTCAACATACGGGCACAGTTGGCAGAACGCTCACAAGCAAGAACCGAGAACAGGAAACCACTGCCTGAAAGAGAATTAGGGAAGCCGTATCCACCGCCATTGCCCGCGCAAGAGGAGTACGTTGTTGAATTCGACGGTCCGGATGATCTTCTATAAGCCCAAAATTGGTCTATAGTAAAGAAGTCAGTCAATTGCTCCCTTGTGCTTACGTTTGGACCAAGAGTTTTGATCTATACACATAGAAATTTAACGTCGGTGATTTGGCCTATGCTACTCTTGTATCCGCCTTCACTTCGAGTATTTTCTCAACTGCTATACGATCAGTGGCCGCACAATATCACGTCTCTGTTGAAGTCGGCTTACTCGGCTTGTCATTCTATGTTCTTGGATTTGCGATTGGTCCAATATTTTGGGCTCGAGGACGAAGATTGCCATTAGTTATATCTGTATTTGGATTTTCTATATTTCAGATTGCGGTGGCTTCAGGGAAGGATTTGCAGACAATTTTACTATGCCGATTTTGGGGAGGTTCGTTCTTCTAGCGTTGCTGCCGATTTTGCGTGCTGATTGCAGGTGTTTCAGGGACTTTTGGTGCATGCCCATTGGCTGTTGTGGCCTCAGTGTTCAGTGATATGTTTGATAAAAGGACTCGAGGTCTGGCAATTAGGGTATTTTCGATGACCGTTTTTAGTGGTTCCCTCCTTGCACCATTCATTGGCGGATTTATAGTCGAGAGTTATCTTGGATGGGGATGGACCGAATGGTAATGTTAGCTCTTTAAGTTTAGAAAACGCAACTATACTAACAATCTTGGAAGGCTCGTTGCTATCATGGGCTTCGTCGCTTTTTTCCTTAAACCGTTCTTCCTAGAAGAGACTTACCCGCCCGTGATTCTCATCTCTAAAGCCGCTGAACTACGTAGAAGAACGAAGAACTGGGGCATCTACGCCAGGCAAGAAAAAATCGAAATTGACTTCTGCGAACTAATAGCTAAGAACTTTTCTCGTCCAATACGTCTCCTCGTCACCGAGTCAATTGTCCTCCTCCTCTCAATCTACATTGCATTTATCTACGGTCTTCTCTACCTCTTTCTAACCGCTTATCCTATCGTCTTTCAACAAATTCATGGAATGAACGAAGGTGTTGGAGGTCTGCCATATTTTGGCATCATGATTGGAATGTTAATTGCGGGAACTTACATAGCCCTAACTCAGCCAAGTTATAACCGGAAGCTGGCAGCGAACAACGGCATCCCTGTTCCGGAATGGCGGCTGTTCCTTCGCAGATGGCTTCTTCTGGTTCGGATGGAGCGGCTATCCACTGGATTGTGCCAACTCTTTCCGGTCTAATGACTGGTTTTGGCCTGCTTTCTATCTTCCTGCAGTCCCTAAACTACCTCATCGATGCATATCTCGTGTCCGCAGCTTCCGCTATTGCCGCCAATACGTTTCTTCGGTCCTTGGCAGCCGCTGGATTCCCACTCTTCGCACAGTATATGTTTCAAAGCATGGGTGTAAATTGGGCGGGAACATTATTAGGCTGTGTGGCGCTGTGTTTGGTGCCGATTCCAGTATGCTTTTATATTTATGGAGAGAGGATAAGGCGCAAGAGTCCATTTGCGCCAACGAAGCCACTAGAAGCTGTCAATGAGGAGCAGAGCCAGGCACCTCCGATGGTGAGTGAGATCGCGGATGGGGAAAATGCTGTTTAAGCGAGATCTGGTATTGCAGTGTATTGTTTCCGAGGAAGATACGCCTGAAAAAATTCCTAACGATCAATTTACGCCATTATATATTCTAATACCCCTACCACCTAATATATATATATTGCTTTGCCCTAGAGTGCTATACCACTTCTTGCTTTCAAGTGCGGTCGCCCTAAACACCGCGATCCCAATAATCGAGAAAGTAGCCGTATAGGTAAGGCTACTATTACAGGTATAGTATTAGTAACATAGCTCTAGACCGGAAGTAATCTTTACTCTTACCTGCCGCTTCTAGATAATACCTACCTCTAGTAGCGAATACGGCTACTATATAGAAACCGAGACTAGTAAAAGCAAAAACTACCACGATCTTCATGTTGAATATATATACGAGTTTAAATATAGAGAAAATGGGGATCTTGAAGATCAATTAAGTGATTACTTAGATAATAATAGTAAAGGGTATTACTGGTCTTAGTTTTGTGGGAGGAGGATATAGCTTCTTAGAACATAGTACAGATGTCCCTTTTATCATTCAATCTATAATCCTTACCTCCTTCCTTAATTAACTTAGTTTCTTCTGTAATTCTAGGGAGCCTTTGAAGGTCGACCGACAGGTGTTATTTTGCTCCACCACTAGATTTCAATCCTTAAAAGCAATGAACGGTGCCTTTTCTACAGCAGCACTGCAGTACTGCGGCACAAGCCTCCCTCTCTATGTTTGGCGAGAGGCCTTGTAAGTTTGGCAGGTGTTTACCCCAAAGAAGTATGCAGCATGGGGAGATGAAATGCTATCAGTGAACTACATTTTTCCTTCGCAGGCTCTGCTCACTTTTCTCGCGGAATTCGCACCGACTAAATTCCAATCCTTTGCGGATATTCTGGCTCCGCGTTCAAAGAAAGGAATTCTAAACAAATCATAGACCATTACTTGCCCAAAGACTTGAGTTATACTTAAAGGCCATACTCGTCCAATAGAGCACTGAAATTCTAAGGCCGCATTAAACGTTCCGGAGTGTTGCGTATGCGGTTTGGACAACACATTGTCCATATCTAGGTTCATCACTTAATCCTGGATATATCTCGACCTTTCACACATTTATGAACTGGTAATAGTCGCACCACTCCATTTGGGGTGTCAATCCTACTAGTGAGAAACTGACATGATCAGGTAGGAGTCGAAGTAGCACTTGACGTTTAGCGGTTCTACATGCGAGATCCGAGCGGTTAATTTAGATGTTTTGGCGGAGTCCATGCTCGCGCCAAGTCTACTAGAAAAACCCGGAATACTCAAGATGATATGTCCCGTCAGTGGTCGAAATATCGCTTGCAATCTACCCCACTAGCCTACATTTAAGAGAATATCTCTTCGTAGATTAATAAAACACTTTCGGAACTACGCGGCCCATTTGACGATTTTTATAATTTCTCCATTTAGATTTTGACGCTATCATATACGAATAAGGATTATTTCTGCTTCGAAGTGTATGTCGTTCAATCACCACATACACATTTCATTTCAAAACTGCTATGCCGATGTTGCCTTCAACCTAACGTAAGACTTCCAGCACTTATGAGCTGAGAGATACTTGCATGTTCAAAGCTACTAGCAGACCACCACACTCCGAAGTGAAGATTGCATGCGGACATGATTCTCTCTTGAAGTACCCAGGCACGTTGACTCAGAAGCGCAAACTCGACGTCATCATGCCATGTTGAGTCGTCGTCGAGATAATAATAACCTTGCCTTCCACCGATATTGAGAGAGACTTTTGATTGTAGCATGAGAAAGGGGCTTCGATTGCGGAATAGTCCTTGCGAGCTATCGTGAGCAGCTGTGGCTGAAATGTTGCAAAAACTCGATTTTATAAACTTTGTCCATATTGTTAGATTCTATTTGCCAGTCCTTCAATTCATTCTGAATGATGCAAAGAGAGTCAATCTAGATATATCGCTTGCCAACCCTCCGGGTAACGGATATCGCGTTCTGAAAGGCCTTAGGAAGTTCATTAACACGAATTTCTTCCATCATTTGAGCGAGGCTGTCTTTTAATAGACGCATCTCTAGGGTATTGCCCCAAAAATGGCTCAATGTTAGGTAACTTGTCCCGGAAGGAAGATCTTTGCCTAGTACAAGATGAGTCTTTGAAGGTGGCCATCAGCCATTATTCACGAGACACGTTGGAAGGAATTCGGAGCGCCGTTGACATTTCTTGTGCGTCAACGAACAATCCGCCATCCATTGTAAAGCAACATCCGTAGCAGAGTATGATGCCATGGAAGTGCCCAAGACCTTCTCGTTGATGCCCCTGAACTCTGGTAATCATTAGTGTCTAGTATAAGCTGTGAACAAGTCTGGTGCCTACTTCAGCCGCCACGAGTTTACTTTTGCGAGTCCAATTAATTCCCGCTTGAGACTGTCTCCATCCGAATGCATCTGAAAATATACCAGAGAAGCAGGGACTCATCCCCAAGCAATATACTTCGAACATACTCCGAAACAGTCGGGATCTCTGCCTTATTCTGCCCAAATTTGTTCAAAAGTTTCTGGTGTTCTAGACGGAGCTTTTCGGAGAAAAGCAGATAAAGAGGGCATCCTTCATTTGCGGTCGTCTCAAGGAGCTTAGTAGTCTCGTAACATTTCCCGCTCGCGATCCTATCGCCCTCTAATTTTACTGAGTCGTTAATATGGTTGTACAGGATAAGAGTAGAAGGTAAATACTCTATTGTCTAATTACTTTTTAATATTGTTTTCCTCTCTGCTCTCCTGCTCTCCTGCTCTCCTGGGCTAGCACAATACTAACGCGCTACCCATGTGCTCCTGATGCGCTCTTAATATAACACAGAACACAATGTAATTAAAGGTTCTCTCAAAGACAAATCAGCTACTAGGACTTATCTAAGGAGAAGATAAAGAGTATTAGCTAGAGGGCTACTACTAGGCGATTTAGGAACTGGAATAAGATAGGTGAGAGTCAGGGGTCACAAGTATAGGACTAGGAAAGCAGGACAGCTGGGGCATATTATGTAGGCAGTTAGTCCTAAGTCCAGTAGAAACAAGAGAGCACCTGTTATGTCAGACCTAGTGGATCAGACTTTAATTCCCAAGTTTATATAGTGAACTATATTATGAAATTGTTTTCTAGTATTTTTTTTTTCAAAATTCATGGGTTAGATCTCACCCAATGTGCACTTGTACAAGTTGTCTTTGTTGTCCAGTCTCGAATTCTCTCTAAATTCCATCCTGATATATGCTGTTCCCTCTTACTTCCCTGATCCTCTGGTGAGTGTCTCCTTCCAAGGCGGATATGATGTGATAAGGCGCAAGTAGTACCGTAGTGGACAAACTGAAAACACATTTCGTCTGCTTGACATGCTTCCCTACAATGTTCGAAGGTTGTGTAAGAGGCTTCGTTTGTAGGGTAAATCTTCCACCCGTCATCTGAATTATCCCAGTCCTCCCGGATACTAGGAATTTGAGGTGCCACATAGTCAAACAAGTCTTTAAATAAAAGTGGTTGCTATATTTTCATTAGTAAAATTTACCAGGCCTTGTTTGTATACAGAGAATATATTTTCAAAATTTTAAAGAGGAAATGTGAATACCTTGCTCATTGTCCTGACCTTCCAATTCTCGACCCATTGCCAGAGATCTTCCATGTCCTCCCCGCTAATGTGATGTAGCGAAATGACCGGCTCACACCATAGATCCTTCCCAAAGGGTACAGTGGCTGGTGTCTCTCCGTTGAACATCGGCCAGTAGCCTTTCAGCTTGACCCCTTCCTGCTTTAAAACTCTAGCGAGAGCTTCATCACCACAACATAACGGAGTTACGTTCAGCCCAAACTGACTATATAGAGGCTCTTCTGGACCATGGAAGTCTTGAATATTAAGCGCCTTTAGCGCGCCGTATGACAAGACATACGCACTCCCGCCATGTGCATATTGTAGTTCTGGTAGCCAGATCGGACTTCCCATATATATCTTTTTTGTGGGGTCAAAATGATCTAAGAATCCAAGGAGATTATCCCATTCCACAAAGGTGTCCGTGTCTATGAACAAGAACCATTTTTTGGGCGTCATATACGGGCCAGTTATTTCCTGCTGCATCTTCCAGATTTTGCGCTTCATCGCCAGATTTTGGCTAGAGAACGACTGGGTATTAGCATTTGACTTGAACTTCTTCCCTGACCCATGATTTAAGATCGACAGCGTAAGACAATGACACTATGCGTTCCCCATTGACTTACTACTTGGCCAAGTCCCATCCACCTTGTAACTCCCGAGTATCCCTCCCCTGCTGCTTATACATTTGTTGTTTGTCATAAAGAGCAAATTCTGGGTAGTTCGCGCGCTCTTGCTCGGATACGTCGGCAAAGACATTATACACATAGTAAGAGTCGATTTCTTCTTCTAAATCCGAGAACATGAGAATATTTCGACGAGGAACCTTGGATAAGAGTGTTGCAAGTTGATAACGAAGTCTGTTTTGAGGTTCTGTGCCACCTGTTTTGACCACAATTTGTATATTTTGGGCGATCAGAGCTCTGGAAGCTGTACAGGATTGTTCGAACGGTGACGAGCCAGGGCAGGGAGTCCAAACCCAACTATCGTACCGCCGCTGCTGCACAAAGAACCCAAGGAGCCGAAGAGATTGCAGCAAGAAGAGGAAGGCGCCGAGGTAGGCGACGACCCTGAGAGCCAGTCTAACCTGCCGTGGGTAGCGCCAAAGCATCACTTACTCATTCAGTAAGAAGGATGCGTGGATATTCGTGATTCGTTTCAAACATGTGCTGACAGTAAACTAAAACTACACAAATGTGATCGAAGGTACGAAGCTGCAAGAACTTGGGAGGAGCCGAGCTTTACTATCGATTTGCGGCACAGTCTGATCCTTGTCAGCTCCACCTCCGTATTACTCCCCCCCCTAAATGAATGTTATACAGGGGGGGGTGGGTCCAGATTACGAGGCTTAGGGAAGTGTCTGATGGATTAGTGCCTTAGGCTACTACGCTAGGCCCACATTTCATTTACCCCTGTATACAGCTCTCTTTTAGCGCTCAATCGAGTCTTTAGCCTTCCTCCCGCATCCGACAGAAGGACAGCAGCCAGAGTAGAGCCGGGTTAGAATGCCGTTTTGCAGACGCTCGAGGGGCTATTCTGCTCCATTCTTCGAGCAAGATTAAGACAAGGTTGCGATCTGCCGTGAACAAGATCTCTCTACCGCATAGATCCAAACGACTGATCAATTGCGGATGAGATGTTAGTCTGAATGAGTTCCATCTCATAATTCATCTCCAGCACAGAAACCTCCAGGTTATCCTCATTGAGATCTAGCCACAAGTCCGTGAGCTCAAGTTGTAATGCTCGAGTTCTATCAACTCGTGCCATGTTCGGGTACATGTCCCATAACTATCTTCGTCGACTGGCAGTAAATTGTGACTCGAGCTCCTTATCAGCTTTTGCTGACACAAGAGCGAGCAATTTAGCCTGATGGAAAGCGAAGCTGGAACCAAATTCTCTTTCCACAGGAAGGATTATTCGACGTAATTCCTTTACTTCATTGTCCTCATATCGTGATCTGTTCAAGACGTACGTAATGAACTCTGAAAGCCTTTTTGGTTGAAGACAGGGAAGTCTCCCCGATTGCGCCCATTCTCGCCACCTCCAGAAATTCCAAGATAGACCTATGTTGGTTTCGAACGCAAACGCTGTTTGAGAACTAGATGCATGCTCATGGAGACGTCTTCCGAAATTAGTGTTGTGAGTAAAAAGCCACATCAAAAGACGCAGGTCTTGTAGAAGCTTCACCATCCGTCTTTTAGTGTTGAAATCTGCTTCCTCGAAACCTTGATCTGTTATGGCTATAGCATTGACACACGCTTTCCCTTGACGATAACGTATTGTAATTGCGATGTCGATAAGCTGGTTAACTTGTGTAAAGCGATTCAAAATGCCTGGACTTCGATTTTCGGTTTTTTTTATCCGAACCTGGCTTCGAAGCGTTACTATGTCTAACGCGCATGTGATTTTCCGTGAGCGCTTCTGTGGTTGGGTGCCTTTCAAGTTCAGAAAGTGATGAATTTGAAGTAGGTAGGTCTGTCATCTGGCCTTGCGGGAGATGTTCTTGTGATATTATCCCAATACTTCGTATCATGTGTATGATACTGTGCACATCTCGTATCGTTGCACAATTTTGGCGCCTTTTATCCAAGCCATCTGCAAGCCTTTCCAAAGCTTGCTGGGTCTGCCTCGTTATCGCTTCAATGTCGTCTAGCTTATGTTCCGTACGGCTGACTATTTGTGCAGAGTCAAATTGAGAAGCATTCAATTGCTGGACTGAGTCGAGAATCTCGTGGGTCTTGACCAGGTTATTAATATGGGCCGAGCTAGCTAGAATCAGCTATGAGACGATGAAATAGCTCTTAAAGTGTACTTACACATTCTGGATGCGTTCGAGATACCCCTTCGCTTCTCTCAGCGAAGCGAGATGTTTCTCGATTTTGTCTGCGCTCAATGCCATTGCCAGCCTGGTGGTCCATCTCCTCTGGTGACTTGATCCATCTGGCACGCCGTATTTTTCCACTACCTTACGCAGCTTCAAGACTTTCTCGTTGCAGAAATCTAGCACGTCCGAATGCTGCTCTACATCTGGTGTCGCTAGCACAATGCCCTCGATTATTTTTAATTCAGTCGCTAATGATCGTACATCTTTGGGTGCAGTTTTCGCGCCATCGAAAATATCGCGAAGGTAGTTGCAGCCTTGCACGACTTGACCAGCCAGCGAAACCACGGCAATGACACCACCAGCCGCTGCAAGACCTTCCATTGTATGCCTGTCTGCTAATCAGGAGCTTTACATACCCTCAATGCCATGCGCCTTTGTAGCTCTCTTAGGTGCGGGCAGTTGTGCGGAGTGGGTATGCCATGTCTGCTTCTTTGGCCTAGTCAAAGTCACTTTGATGGTGTTCTCGACGCGGTATTTCGTGCGAGGATGAACAGCCTTGAAAATCGACTTTCAGCTGCTCACAGTGAAAGAGTTACGTTCTGTGATCTGAGGAGAACCACGGTTGTTGTCTCAACAAGGAAATGAATGGTGGACGGTCGGATGCCGGAGTTGGCCTGCCTCATTCTCGGATTTCGGTAAAACATAAATCCGAGTATCAGGTGACACCTAAGATAAAACGTCTGGTGCGTTCAGAACTGTTTAAAAGTGTTTAGATAGACAGGACATCGATTTCGCTCCTAGCTGTACAGTAACTAGTCGCGAGGCCTGCTCAGCGTAGAGCGAAAGCAGACACGTGGCTGCTCATGGAAATTTCTAGAAGAACGCCACACTTCTATCTACGAATTACATGAATTCGGTATAATATAATACGTTATTATGTAAGCGCGGTAAATCCTTCCTTGGCGTTTTGTGTACTCCCCTTTGTCCGGATAAACTCGGCATGCAGTTTCCTTGTGCTCCGTGTCTTCAAAAGGTTAGAGCCATATTCTTTCTTGATAGAACTTCGTGCTGTGGCCCCGAAATTTGGGGACAGGCTGATAATCATAATAGAGCAGGGGGGAACAGCTGAAGCGGCTTTCAACGTCATCGACGGGACGATCAACAGCATGACCACAACTGCAGTATTTTCTTAGTGCAAACTAAACCCCTGTAGAGAAACGGCTGAAGAACAACGGCACACTGACTGTAACTTGATATACTCGCGTGGGAGAGACTTAGACCCCTAAACAATGAAGTCGTCTCGGCACGGTGGGTTTCTCGCTACGCAGGGATGGACGTTAGTCTCAATGCGAAAACTCATGCTAGGACTTTCCCCTTGGTCCGTGCGTCATCAGTCTAGCTTGCCTCATACCGCAGGCCACAACACCCGTTTTAGGGTGTGCTACCCCACTCTCCTATTTGAGCAAGGTGGGTCCGCCAAAAAATCTATCTCCGTTCCCCCATTCTTCTCCCTCAGTCTAATTTACTGTATTACTTTCTATAAACTTATCATTCATCATGTTTGAAGCGAAGTTTATCTCTTTCAAGCCTCAGGCAGGGGGCTTTGACCTCGCAGGAGCACCCATCATCGTCGATGACACTGATTTTGAGGGGGTAAAAATTGCGGCGAAGTCGCTGTTAGAGGATCTCAAGAATGTCACAGACAGGAAGTCAGAAATCTTGCATGGCCTCTCAGACACCCATGTTGAAAAGGCTATTATTTTAGGAACATTGGAGAGATCCAGACATCTTCAAAGACTTATCCTTGATGGAAAGCTTATTAATGTTAGCGAAATCGAGGGGAAATGGGAATCGTTCACAACGAGCGTTGTTGAGAAGCCGCTCGATGGCGTGGACTTGGCGCTTGTTCTCGCAGGGAGTGACAAAAGAGGAGCTATTTATGCGGCATATTCTTTATCTGAACAAATAGGGGTGTCTCCGTGCGATTACTCGTGCCTGTATTTCGACGAGAGAGTGCTGACAATTGATTAGTTGGTATTGGTGGGCTGATGTCCCTATTCAAAAGCACAATGAAGTCTTCGCATTATCGGTGGCCACTAAGCACGGTGAGCCAACGGTCAAATATCGTGGAATTTTTATAAATGATGAAGCACCATCTCTCACGGGTTGGGTCCTTGAGAAGTTCGGGCCCAAATACGACTCGACATTTTACAAAAAGGTTTACGAACTTTTACTTCGTATGAAGGTTTGAACTGCAACTTTTGGTATACTCGTGGGAAGATCCACTGACAATGACAGGCGAATTTCATGTGGCCAGCAATGTGGCCTGGTTATCCCCAACCAGGCAACAGTTTCTTCGAGGATGATCCGCTCAATCAGAAGACTGCAGACGACTACGGAATTGTTGTTTCAACTTCTCATCATGAACCTATGCAACGAGCAATGATTGAATGGTTCAACTCTGATCAAGGTGAATGGTCATGGATTGTCAACAAAGAAAAGATCCGAAAATACTTTGAGGAGGGGGTCGAGAGGGCGAAGGGCTTTGAATCTTATTTTACTCTTGGAATTAGAGGGGATGGTGACCGTGAAATGGAAGTTGATGATCCTATTGCAGTCTTGGAGGATGTCATCTCCTGCCAGCGAGAGATTATTAAGGACAAGTGCGGCGACCCAAGAGATGCCAAACGTAAGGCATCCACGTTATTTGATGGGCTCATTGCTGACCCGCTAGAACTATGGGCTCTTTACAAAGAAGTTCAACAGTATTATGAGAATGGGTTGAAGATTCCTGACGATGTGACGCTACTTTTCGCGGACGATAATTTCGGCACAATCAGAAGGCTGCCATTCCGAGACGAAGTCCAACGTCCAGGCGGAGCTGGGGTTCGTTCTCATCTTTTATTTTTCTATGAGCTGGCTTTCTGACGGCGCAGCTTTATTACCATCTTGAGTACGTTGGTCATCCAAGGAGCTACAAATGGTTGAACAGCAACACGTGTGTGAGTTAAAATCAGGAATAAATCAGTAGGACAATGCTAACTTGGACGTGAATCGAAGGGCAAAATGTATCAGCAACTCAAATCAGCAATCAATCGGAAAGCTACCCAAATTTGGGTGGTAAATGTGGGCGATATCAAGCCCATGGAGTTCCCCCTGACTTATTTGATGTCTTTGGCATGGGACATCAATTGTACTTCCCCAGAAAGTGTACCTCAATTTTATAATTCGTATGCCGAACGAGAATTTGGATCAGAGTTCGCGAAAGAGATAGCGAGCTTGCTTCTGGGTCACGACCGGCTCGTCGCTCTCCGCCGTCATGAACATATCGAACCCGATACGTTCTCTATACTTAATTACAGAGAGGCTGAACTCATCGTTGAACGCTGGTCGAGTTTGGAAGGCCGGGCGATAAGACTCAACAGCCAGCTTTCAGAAATTGCAAAGCCTTCATTCTTTCAACTGGTGCTGCATCCCATTAGAGCATCCCGCATCTGTACAAAACTTCGAGTATCACAAGCACTCAACGTTATGTATGGACTTCAACGTCGGAATTCCACCAACAGAATGGCTCGGCAGGTCTTGGAGTTGTTTGATGAAGATTACAAGCTGAGTGAAGAATATCATTCATTGCTTGGAGGAAAATGGAACCATATCATGCGTCAACCGCATTATGGGTATGGAGACACATGGCACGCACCATCGAGAGACTTAATCACTGGACTCTCATATGTTCAGGCACGACAAGACTCCAATCCTATCGTGGGACAAATGGGAGTTGCAGTCGAGGGTTCTGAAGGCGTTCGTCCTGGCCGCACCAACGAGGAATCAGATCGCACCCACCCGTCAAGAAAGGACCTCACTCCTGGGTTAACACTCCCCCCTATTAATTGCTACGCCGTCTCAAAACCGTATTTCGAAATTTTCAGAAGAGGTAGAACAGATATTCACTGGTCAGCGGAAGCGTCTGCATCTTTCGTTGCCCTTTCAACTTCATCGGGAGTGCTCATTCGCGATAGAGAGGATCAACGTGTAGAAATCACTCTCGACTGGAGCTCAGTTCCAACCGATTTCGATGAGACTGTATTGATACATATTCGTTCAACAGCTGGAGACTATGAACAAGTCCACTTAGCAGTATCTGGCAGGACAGCTCCTGAAGACTTCCACGGATTCGTGGAATCGGACGGCCACGTTTCTATGCACGCAAGTCACTTTACTCAATTGGACCCTCCTACGTCTAGGCCAGAGGGCTGCTACATCTATCACCCATTCCTCGGTCGTACACTCGGTGGTGGGATGTCACTCAATCCCCAGCTCTCATCCAACCTCAGCCCGCCAGGCCTCCAATACGACATCTGTACCTTTTCCGAGACCAAGGATATAACAATCACTCTCTATTTCACCATTTGTCTCGATACCGACCCGTCCCGCCCTTTGAACTACTCCCTCGCTTTTGATGACACAGCTCTTGAACGAGTGCGCCTTCTTGAGCCGCCATCTTCTTCGCCGGGGTCCGGCGAATTACCAAATGGTTGGGCAGATGCAGCACAAGATTGTGTATGGGTGCGAAAGCATTTATTTACCAGTGGAGGTGCTGGTATGCATAGAATTCGGTTTTGGCCTGGATCCGCGGACTTGGTGATTGAGAAAATTATCGTCGACTTTGGAGGTGTGCGAAAGAGTTATCTGGGACCGCCTGAAAGCATGCGCATCTGAAAGTTGGCGTTGTCAGATCTCAATCAGAGAAGGCTATCATGTCGGATGTCAAAGTACTAATTTAATTGCTTTATATGATACGTTCTAGTAAGTAGAAATCCTGCTTTAGAGAGAATTAGAACCGTTGATTATAATATGCATAGGTGCTTATGCACTGATTCCGAGAAAATTCGTGGTGTACTACCCTATAATTACAGCGGTCGATTGCGAGCAATTGCTGTAACTAACAGCCTGTAATGCGACAGTCAGCCTGTAATTTCAGAAGGCAATGCGCTGTGAGTTTAGGGCCTAGGAGCCTAAAAGACTTGGGTTTCGGAAGGGTGTGCCCTGTAATTACGGGGTGCCGAGAGGTAAATTTGCCCCCACGGATAAAAGGCAGTCGGACGGTAGTATGGCGATAGGAGCCAAACGAAGGCTTCTGAACACGTAGAATAGTCGATATCATTGGTTGGCAAAGAGCTCAATTGTATGTATGATGATGAAACTAATCTACAAGGCAGATAAACCGCAAGTCATGTGAGCTCGGGAAAGCCGAGATCATGTGATATGACCTTGAATACATGAAATCAAAGAAAAAGGGGGTACCCCGCCATAGTGCCTAGGTTTTTTTTATTAAGACAAGCCATGTTATAGCAAAGAGGCTATAGGATTTCTGTAGGTCGTATAGGAGTACCCAATTCCCGGTGGGGGTAACAGGATTCGAACCTGTTAGTTTGCTCCCCAACCAACGCCAGATGGTATGCACCATCACTGCACCACTACCCCCATACGTTGATTAAGAGTGCCTCTACGGCGTATAGGCAAGCTCTGACCCAAATCGGGTCGGAGGGGGAAATTACATTCTATTGGCACCTAAACGGGTTAGCGTCCAGTGCCTAGGCAGGGTGAGAACAGGCATCGGATGCCCAAGCACGTGTAAGGGCGGACGGCCTCGATAATAGGAACTGCCAGTATTTCAGGCTGTCCCGCAGGTGCTACTGTGCTAGTTGCTGCTGTAGCCTTCCTTGTTGTTTGATTCTTTACTTATGGGACGCTGTTCTCCTCTTGGGACTTAGGTATTTGCGAAATGATTGGACTCGGCACTGGTTTGGGCTGATTCTCCATCGTAATCTCGTTCTCCGTTCCTTCCTTTGAATCAGAGCGGAAGCTGGAACCACATAGTTATGGTCACTAGAGGTTTGAGCAAAATTCAATATCGTACACAAGTGGATGAGAAAATTTCAAAGAGCAGCACAGAGTGGTGGGTAGGATTTATTATATACAAATCTCATGCCGCAGATGTTTCGAAGAGCAAGAGAGAAGAGGAAGAAAAATAGCTCAGGACTGAATGATAATGGCTGGCGTTTACGGCCTTCACGTCCCCAGGAATTGATGCCTACAAGAATTGGAGTGCTCCACAATATATACATTATCACTCAATAAAGGCAAAGAGTTGAAATAAATTTGCTAGATCTAGCAATAGATCGCAACCTACTTTATTGAAGGCTTTAGTAGTGGCCTATTAAAGCAGGCCCAAAACACTTCAACTTCTATCGGACAATCAAATCAACTCAGATACACTCCCAGAATTGGTCAGCACACTCCAGTCATCGCACTCCTCTTGCTGTTCTCCACCCACAACTTCATTTCCTTCCTTTTCATCGGTCGCGAACGCTGAGAATGATTCAATGTCATTCCAAGGAGAATCTTGATCATTTTCCTGGCGCCAGCGCTCTAGTGGTGTCAAGCTGGAGACTATCGTTGACGACTGCGCCGCATGCGAATTTATCTTCTGGTTTGAATAGTTGTTCAATCCTGGGTCATCGGGGTAGGGACGTCCTTTATATTGCTGATCGTGCTTAGCGATCGTTGACGAGATTATTGGTTGGGTGTCGCTGCGGGTGGGGAGACTAGGAAGTTGGTTGTACGAATTTGTCTGAAACACTGTTAGTTGTTGCTGGCCATATTGGGGGACGTTGCTAAGTTGCATGAAGGGAGTTGTGGAGTATTGACGGACTTCAATAACAGCAGTACTTTTTTTTGCCTGTCCAGGCCCTGTGCACAAGGCCGCAATATCTTGAAATTTCATGTTTCCTTATTTTCAGTGATCTTGGTTATATACCGGAGGGTAATTTAACTGTTCAACGATGAAGGGTTGTTCGTCTGATGGTGAGTGGCAACAATGTTGCAAAGCTGGAACACGCCTTACTGATATACTCCTTGTTCGCATCATTGTCTGATTGATGATTGATGACCATTACCATACAACAGTCTCTAAAGATTGTTATGCACGGGTCTTTTCAATCTTGCTCAACTGGCAGAGAAAGAAATATGTATTGAATTTGGGATTGGATAGAGCGAATTCTTCGGGCTTCCCAGACTTGGGTGCGACAGGGGTCGATAATGCCAAACTTATGCGGGGAGACTTTGTACGAGCAGGGATCTCTCCTGTATTTGGGACGAGAGATATTTAGGAAGCCTTGTGTAGCACCGGAACATTAAACCCAGTCTTACCTTCTTCAGTTCTGGATACCACATGGTATGACCTTGCATAGAATAATCAAGCCCGGTTTTCAAAAGCAACGGTCACTATGGTCTTCTGCTTAGTTGACAGGGCCAAATGGAGTCTTCAACGACTTGTTCGAATAATGATTTTCTCAGCATCGGGGAATTCCACGCATGTGGCGTTTTAAATCTTCCGAAACGTCTCCTATCCTTGACGGAAAGCATGCACGGCGGGAAATTTGAGGAACTAGCCTGGGGTTTGGGCAATTGCTATTGGCAAGGCTGAAAAATGTTAGCCTTTCCGTGCTATCTGCGGGATGAGAACTGTACAACTTCGCCCAGGACATGCCACCCCTGGGTGAGCGGAGTCTGCGCTAATGCGGGGGGATTTTTTAGTGTATTTCATAGGTCAGATTTGAACCGCTGGAAAGAGACAACTGTGATTTGTGAGCTAATGCACGGTACATTCATTTTGAGCCAATCGCTAATTTACGAGCTCGGAAATTTTAATTTTTGGGAGAATTAATGATGTAGGCTATCACTCTGACCCCGTCATCTCCTTCCTCAAATGAGGACGAGGCTCCCCAAGATGCCGCACATACCAAATATCCTGAATTCTTCACCCAACAGCATAGCTTTGATGCCCATCTTTAACATGAACACATCTAGCTCAGAGCAAGTTTTGGCAGACAGCTACTCAGCATTATCGCTATTCCCCTGCTTAGAACCGGTTCATCCGGAAGACAAGACTGTAGCCTCCATTGCTCAGGTCCCCTCAGAAGCTTCTCGGAATTCGTCAATATTGTCCATGCGACAACAACTATCCAAGGATCAGTGGGAGACCCTCAAACCTTTGGTTCGACGCATGTACATAGAAGAAGGCAAACCCTTCAAACACATTGCCACGGCCATTCGAGAGGACTTCAACTTCCTACCTACGTATGGATTACTCTCCGACTTTAAAATTAAAATATTCTGACAATGTTTACCCAGGAAACGCCAATTCAGCAGAAAGGTTGGTGAATGGGGTTTCAAAAAAAACACCAACAGGAAGGAGAGGCAAGCCATCTTGCAAAATCTAGGGTCAGGGAGCTTGGTCGACCAATCGGGGCGAAAAATAGAAAAGCTGAAGCTTGAGCGCTGGAAGAAAGAAATGGGCTTAGAATGCACTCACCACCTACTCCCAATTTCTTCCGCTTCACCTCCAGGTATGTTGAATTTAGAAACAACCGCACTATTCCAGCTCTTGCTGATAATTAAAGTGACATACTCAAGTGGCGAGAGGCTGCTACGTACTTCAGAGTCCCCTGATTTCGCTACTTTGGATGTTGTTGGATCTCCTCAATTGATTCACCTTCTTGAGTCTCTAAGGCACGGATCAAAAGGCCATGAAGATTACATCGAATCACTTTCTGGTTTTGCCCCGTCTGCATCCCTCACAGTCAAGAAGACAAGAGAATACCTCTCCGGCTCCGACTTGATGCGTCTCTGTTGCACTCCAAGAGGGGCCCGCTCTGCAGATGCCAATGAAACAGAGGATTCCGAATATTCTGATGCCGCATATTCTGATAGCATATACCGTAGCCAAGCTACATGGACGCCATTTAAAGGCCAGAAATCCGACGTTTGGTTTCCTTCCGGCGTTTATGTCCCTACGTTACCCAGTCCTCTCGGCGAACTCTATCCATTTCCAAACTTGCGTTCTACCCAGAGCACGAAAGCATCAACACCTCTTGCTGTCTCCTACCAGCAGAAGGAAGCCCAGTACAATTTTCCAGTTCTCTCAGTTGAGTCGAGTTTCTGACGAAACTCACCCTGCCGTTATTAAGACCATGGAAGCTTTGGCTACCGTTTATTACAACCAGGATAAGATGAACCAAGCGGAATATTGGTACAGAAAAGTAGTTGCTACTCGACAAAGAACCGACGAAGCATGGTCTCTCACCACCATATGTTCACGGCTTGGACTGATTAATGTCATCTGCTACCTCGGTAGAACGGGGGAGGCCAAGGAGATGCATCAAAAGGTGCATTCGGTAATAGCTGAGACCTTGCCACAAGATCATGAGTTAACTCGAAGATCTCTCACGGCTTTGGCTAGAATATATGCTGAAATGGGATGGAATGATAAGGAAGAGGCCATTTACCGACAGCTAGTACAGATCAACCTAACGTCTTTTGGGCCAAAGCATCCGGAAACACTGGATACTATATCCAGATTGGCCAACTCAATTAGACAGCAGCATAGATACACCGAGAGCCAACGTCTTCAAGGCATCACTGTGCAGCTTTCGTACGAATTACCTGGAATTCCACCAAATGATTTGTGCTGGTGTTTGAATTATCTTGCACAGGCCCTCGAACACCAAGGCCAATTTGAAGATTCAGTACGACTCTATCGATCGTCGATGGAAAACGCATATGAGCACCTTGGAGACACACACCCAACTACCATGGATTGTTGCTACCTTCTTGGACGAGTGTTGCGAAAGCAAAACCGTCTCCAAGAAAGCGAAGAGGTGCTGGAACAAACACTAATGCAGCAGATAAAAATACTGGGAGAGAATCACACATCAACACTGGCAACTATGTTTGAGTTCGGGAAAACCTTAAGCAGGAGAGGGAGATATCAAGAAGCCGAAACATGGCACGAGAAGGATCTCCGGATAACACTGGAGATTTTGGGGCCCGCCGATCACAACACAATCATCAGCTGCGTGAGTCTCGGAACCTGTTATGAGAAGCAGGGCCGTTATATGGACGCCTTGTTTTTATATCAAGAATTCTTACAGAAAATTCGATGTGCGGTGGAAGATGATCACCCAGCTATGGCCTATGTTCAAAGCTGGATCGACGAGGCGAACTACCAATTGAGTTCAAGCAATACATATACCATATGCATGGTTCTGAGATATTTCTCTAGCTCTTCGCTTTTAACAGGACCCAGAGAACCCCTCGGGTCCATCAATGTCCTTTTCTAGACCTCGGTGACGGATTGGCTCGACATGTTTGTTCTTGGCGAGTGGCGAGCCCAAGATCTAACCTTCCCGATATGAAGGGCCGCTTTAAGGGAGCTTACGTTTAAATCCATAACACGTCCAAGTCTCTGAATTTTAGGCCACACACCCCATGGATCCAACAAGGTCGATTATGATCCCTTTGGTGCGCAAAGTACGTCAACCTCCCGGAAAGCTAATGCCCGCAGAGGTGCGGAAAACGATCCTGTTAAGTCATCTTCAACAATAGGGTCGTTCGCAAATTGTAGTATTCCTGCCAGCTTTGGCGTCCAAGAGGGAAGCCCATCAAGATTTTGAGGGTAAGACTCCAACAGAAGCTCATTGTCCGCAGTCCTTCGAATAGGAACTTCGCAAAGTCAATAAATACCTCGGCTGAGGATCTCCAATAGTCCGCTCTCAGTGCTGGGTGTCCCGACCTGTTTCAACAAACCCCAGAGGGCAAAGACTCTGTCCTGCCGGTCGGTCTCGGCAAACCAGCCTCTAGTAATAGAGAGGATTGCGCTCACCAGCCTTGCATGATGTCCTTCAGTCGATGTCAACGCAAAGACCGCTTTGTCTCGAAGGTCCCAAAACCTACCATTCGCTCTTGGAAAAAGCCGCCTATGCAAGGGGGAACTAGGCTGATACTTTTCTGCATCCTTAAGACAGCGTTGTTCAAGGCCTTCCACAAATCCCTCGCGATCCATACACTGCCCTGTCTCTGTCGATATCCGGCAGCACCACCTCCTGGATGATCCGGAGGCGTGTAAACCACTTCCTGCCAATCAAGTTGAGGAGTGCCCAGACTTCATCGTCCGCGTCAGGGTATCCTTCGCCCAGGCGTCGAGTGTTGACATACCATGCCAAATCTACGAGTGCCACCCTTGAAAATGAATTTGTAAAGTTAGACGCCATTTTCGTGCGCTTTGCAGGTCCCGATCAGCTGTCTTCATCCTCTTCGGCGTGTTTCCCCAGCCAGACCAGCACCTCCGCCGCACTCTGATTGATTGTACCTATCAGTGTGAAATTCCTTTGAGTCACATCGGCCTGGTTGCTGTTGTGACGGCCCTGGCCCCGGCCCTCACGTGCTTTCTCCAAGGCCCTCTCTCGCTTGCCTAACGTAGCTTGGCATAGCTCCTGTACACAAGCTCAAGCCCCTTACAGAGTTCTTCTTCTTTTTCTTCAGCTTGGTTTTTTTTTTCATCTTAATACACATACTATTATGCTCTTTTTAAAGCCTTTATATAGTGCTATATGTAACAGTTACAGTAACTGGAGGGCACCAGGAGGGATTACAGTATATCAGAGAAGTAGCAATAGGGAAAGAGAGACAATAGCGATTGTATTCGTAGTGGTCGAAAAGAGATTCCGTAGTATTTGTACGCTCGTGAGTTCTAAAACTCAAGCTTGCCTTCCCCAAGTAGGGTCAATAGGCCTTACTTATCCTTCACTCCTGACTCCTGTCTCCACATGCTAGCTGTACTAGTTGACTCTGCAACTGACTATACACTAACTTGTTGTTATGAGAACCCTAATACTGAGATGCATATAGCGCTAGTCCAAAATAGGCTTCGTAAGCTTCAATTCAAAATCTCTGCCCATTCCTACATAGTTCAACCCTTCTGTTATATCTACAGCTTGATACAGCTTATTCCTGTTGCCTGTCCCGATAGCCTGCTGCCTGTACTGATATCTTGTTGCCTGTACCGATAGCCTGCTGCCTGTCCCTAGATATCACCGTACCTTCTAGACCTATCAACATAACTAACCGCTGATCAATCGCTGACTGTGCACAATGTTGAGTTTGGCTCAAGTAATAATCAACTATGTGAAATCGCCCAAGAGCTATACAGCATAGGGGACTTGCTGGCGCGCGCCAACAAGGCTCGTGTTATACTTGACGGACGATACCCCACGCGCCTACGAGTTCTGGAAACACACCTATAAATACAACTCGGCTCTCACTTTTACCTCTATAAGCTATAATAAGGATACTCGGGTTAATTCACATAGTAGAGTTTAGTGTTTTCAAATCCACAGCGAGCTCTTCTACTATTAAGGCTCTCTATAGCCAGCTAAGGGATAAATCCCTTCCTTTACTTAGCTCTTCTTCTATAACCTAGACTATGCTACAGACGTACAAATAGACCGCTGCCCGCAACTTGACCATGGGACTCTCTTGGAACTTTTATAGATACTTATAGACTATAATCTGTTCATTAGTATATAATAGACTGCCCACGAGCGTCTCACGGACCCTGCTAGCAGCTAGTACTATATACTGCTTAACCCGCAAATGCAGTTAATTATAAAGATAAGTACTAGTTATTAGCATATGAATCTCTTAACTAATAATAAGATCGCTGTAATCCTTTGGACGAGTTTAAGGGGGCCTGTGACGGCAGGAGCAAAGCAATGGTCGAATGCACCAAAGATCTAAGTCTCATTGTCTGTCAAAATACTAAACTAAGGAAGAAAGGGAAAGGCCAAAGGAATGGAATGGCCGAGCTCTTGTACCCCTAGCCTAACCTTAGGCGAAACGGGCGAAACGGGCGAAACCGCCAAGCTGTCGCATAGTAAGCCACAGGTGACGACGACTGCCGTCACAGGGCCTCTCGCCATAATCTCGTCCTTGCGGTCCGTAACCCTGCCCGTACATAACCCGTCCTCGCCCGTATCAATGTTACACATACCTCGTATATACATCTATACTATATTCTCTTATTTCTATATAGTGATTATAGGTAGCACTATAAGTTACAGTTACGACAGGGTCATGGTGTAACAGCTGGAGGTAGCTGGAGGGCAACAAGGAGGGATCGCAGTACAACAGAGAAGTAGCAGTTCGGTAAATGAAGAAGTATTGGTTGTATTTCCTAAGCTTTCGTACGATCTGACTTCCGAAACTCAAGCTTGCTCTCCTTCAAGTAGGGTTGGCAAGCCTTACTTATCCTTTATTCCTAGCTCTAGTAGCTGCTATATTAGTTACTAGTCCCATATAAGCTAAGATCAGCATTTCCGATCCCTTTGGAGGTCACTGAAGTCTAGACCCCAGTTCCTAGGATATCTTGTACCCCATGGCCTTCTAGACCCTTAGGGCTTCCACAGGTCTAGATCAATCCCTTCAATTCCCTCTAGGCCTAGACTACTCCTCCAAGGCCTAGGCCTTACTACAGTCCTTTAGGGCTTCTGATCTTCAGAGCTTCTATGAGTCTAGATTAACTCCTTTAGGGTCGTTGCATTTATTGAGCCAAGGCTTAACATTAGTGTAATTCTAGGTTCAATCTCCAACGCTATCACGTGTGATAGTACTAGCGAATGTTATGTGGGGGGTTCTTACAATTATAAGAACCTTGCTTAAATCACATGCACTTGTGATCACCTGATCACCCTTCTGAAATCGCCCTTGAACCTGCATTCCTTGTACTTTTGTTACACATGGACCTCGACAACAGACCTGCCTCGAGTAGCAGCAGTTCTACTAGTACTATTTACACGTCCATAATACTAAGTTCTTGCCTCTCTTTTACGCTGGCTATCTATTCTAGCGGTATTGTATTAATGCGATTGCTTCCTGTAAAGCTACGGCTCTTGATTAGATCCGTATTGTCCCCTCTCTTAGTATGTCTCGCTGCCAACCTGATATTATCCTTTAAAGAATTAATATCCTTAGCTGGACGAGGCATTATATCGTATAAGGGAAGGGAGTAGATCAAGTATTGTTGTAGTATTTAATGAAGTTCTAAACTGCTGATCGATGAATTTGGTGTTTGGTCAAAGCCCGATCTGGGTTTTTTCGGTTTTGTTATTATCGCCCACCGTAATAGGCGTAAGCAATTCGCATTTGTACCACTCAATTATAGCATTACCCCACATCGCCAACCAACGTCCAGCGTTCTTTCTTTCTTCAACTTCAGCAACCACGCAGCCACAGACGCCTCAAACACAGGGCTTTATTTAACGCCGAAGGTACCACTGAATTGAATTAGGCGAAGAAAATAAGCAGATCGCATATCCGTCTACCATTTCATCCAATTCCTCCATCCGACGCTGTTCCGCCCCCATCCTTGCAATCTGCATCTTTGATCAATTTCGAAGACGGGAAATCATCCAACAGGAGGTCATGGATGGCGAAGCTTCCGAGAGGAGCACAGATCTCGATAACTCTGTGCCCGCAATCAAATTGGACCAGATGCCCCAGCAAATCGAAGTGCGAGGTCCGGAAGATGATTGGACGGGTTTGAATGACCCAAAGGAGCGGAGAAAGTTGCAGAACCGGCTGAACCAAAGAATTTGGAGTAAGTGGCAGTTAATGGAAATATTTGAATCCGTCAACTTTCTAGGATTTCAATAGCTGAGACATCCGCTAGGAAAAAGGAAGAAAGTGAAGAAGGTCAAGCCAGGGTCTGAGAAGCAGTTCACGCGAATTACTGGAGATTCGAGCAGTCGAGACTCCGAGAGCATTACCCCTCCTGTCACTGAATTGGGCAATGATGAAGAAAGACCAATTATGAGCCAAATCCGCAAAGACGGCAAAGGCGTCGTCGATGTTTCTACCCCTCCTGAATTCCGCACCTCACTTTGCAGAATGACACCAGCAGACACGCAAAAGATGATGTCTCGATTTGAGGCGTGGGCACATCAAAACTACCTACTAGGATCCCCAAGGGTCGATTTGCTCCTTACCCTCATTCAATTCAACGTCTTCCGAGCGCTCATCAGCAACAACATCTCTCTCGGCTTCGATATGGCCTGGCTGAGTGAGGACGCGATTTCTCCTTTCAGCAGAATGACATCTGACGACTCTTACGCCTCATTACCGGAGAGTCTACGTCCTACACAATTGCAGCGCACCGTTCCACATCATCCTTGGATAGATCTCTTCCCCTTACCTGCGATGCGGGACAACCTGTTGCTCGCGGGTGCTGAATACGACGATACGGAAATTTGTATGGACGTTGTGGAGATTAGCGACAAGCCGAAAGAGAGAGCGGGCCTTATTGTCTGGGGTGAGCCGTGGGATCCGTATGCTTGGGAAGCTAGCCCGGAGTTCCTGCAGAAGTGGGCGTGGGTGGTGGAAGGCTGTCATGAACTCATCAAGTCGACAAATTACTGGCGGATGAAGCGCGGAGAGAAAGGAATCGCTTTCTGATCTACGATTGAAGGAATCACCTCTTCGGATCAGGAGCATGAAACAAGGACTGAGAACTGAAACTTCAGGAATTTGAAGCTACTATTTCACTATAATACGAACGTCGACTTAATGGAAATAGTTCGACACGACACCCTTCGTCTTCCCCCAAGCCTCATCCAAAGCCACCACGACATCCTCTGGCAGAGGACCTTTCTCAAAATCTATCAGATTCTCCTCGAGATGCTTAGTGCTACTGGCGCCAATGATCACCGTATCGCCGTACTTCGCATCTAATTGCGAGTGGTGCATCATCCACCTCAGCGCGCACTCCGCCTCTGTCAAGCTGTGCGTCTTCGCAGCAGCTCTGATGATATCGAGAGCATCGAACATAGCGTCATTCCAGAACCGCTTCCGATAAGTTTGGCCTTGACTGGTTTTCGAGTCGAAACGAGAGCCCTCTTCCACGCTAGAGTCATCGCCGCGACGGTACCTGCTAGTCAAATAGCCGCCAGCAAGAGGATTGAACGCATAAAACCCCATTCCATAGTGTCGGAGGCATGGAAAGAGTTCTCCTTCAACACTGCGATGAATGGAACAATATACTCCCTGATACACTGAAGGTCGAATCCAGCCATTTTGGATACACATGTCGTTGATCTGAGCCACTTCCCAACTCATGTAATTGCTGATTCCAAAACGGTCGAAGTAGCCCTCTTTGTGCAACTCATTGACTGCGCGGAAAGTCTCTTTATAAGGCGTCTTTCGGTCCGGACCATGGAGGTACCACATATCGATTTTCTTCGCTTTGAGAGCCTCGAGGGATTCGAGAAGGTGTTTTCGGAGGTCTGCTGCGTTGTGGGTGATTTTTGATGCATATGAGCCGCCGGGGTACAATTTTGTCCCCATCACTAGACCGCGCTCTTGCCAGTTCAGTTGGCCCAGATATTCTTCAGAAGATCCCATGCCGTATACTCGAGCTGTGTCGACTGCAGAACATCGGGGAGTCAGCATATACTTTACATTGGGGAGGACTTCGGAGTAACTACTCCTGAGACATGATTCAAGAGTAAACACTCATGAAACAGTCTCGAATAGTAAATGAATTACTCCCTGATTACTTACCCTCTCTGTGGCCATACTTTTGGAACACATCGAGCATGGCGGCGGCATCTTTCAAATCGTGGACGCGAGTCTGCTCGACACCTAGAGAAGTGAGCACTGCCGTCCTCTGTAAGAATAAACTGAAGTTCAACATACCTGGCTTACCAATTGTCATTGCCCCGAAAATAATTGGCAGCCTTGTCTTCTCCTGTGTTGCCATATTTGCGTAAGGATTAATTCGTTGGTAGTTTTTAAGTGTTTTTCTTCGAAATGAATCCGCAAGTATTGTGGTTGAGGGTTTTACGTAGCCCAAAAGTGGAAGAGGAAAGGAAGAGCATTGATGGTTCTTATAGTGAATGACAGCAGATCAAATACATTCTGGATTAGCATAAACTTGAATTGCTGACCTTTTTGGCTCTGAGAACAGGGCCACGACGTCCTGACTCTTGCCAGACCGTTGAGTATTTATGCAGTACTCCAAAATAGTCATCATCCATAGATAAATGAATCTTTGAATAGAGGTTCTTAGCCAAGATCAGGCTATCATAGGTGCAAAGATCGGTTTCATCGGACTTAAGAGTTATGGAGCCATAAGCAGGTCGCAGGGAGCGGACCCCGGGTCTACTTCGGCTTCCCCATTTTCCACGCATCACTTCCGGACATAAGAAGGATGCAGTGGCCGATCCTCCGTTGCCAGTTAAACTGAGCGTTTCTGTTGAAAGCGGTGCTCCTCCAAACGTTACATTGAGAATGTTGGACAGTTGTGACGATTTGCAATCTGAAAGCTCTCGTGCGCCATTTTAATGAAGAACAGGAAAAGCTATCCCTGCGACAAATACCTCGTGTCTGAAAAAGGAGGGATACCAGGTGGACTGTGTTCAATTGACTAGGATAGGCAATGTAGAAGAGTCCTTGTCTGCTTTCATTATCTTCCCGGATCATATTACTACCTTCCTTCTGGACTGAGAAATACCTACCCCAAATTTTTCATTCATCATAGCGGGATTTCTGGACAAATTGCGCTTACCGTCCATTCATCATTACCAAGTCGAGTCCGCAGATGTAGACATGCTGTGTGGCCGTTGCATTTGCTTCTGTTTGCCGTCTTGGTTTGTGTTGTCGCCGTCGTTTGGTTTTTTTGTCGTCGTTTTCCGGGTCCAACTTCCACCAAGTGGTTTTGAAGGATCAGTTTCTGTGGTCACTTTCCGATATCACGCTTATGTGTTCCGTTATGATTAAGGATAGTGGAAGGAACTCCAATAGAGCTTTGGCTGAGATACCGTGGTTATTGCCAAATGTTGTGATGGATGGTTTGTTAGTTTATTTGCATCATTGAGGTGGAAGCAGGTGATAACTCCAAGTGATCTGGCAGCGAATCGTACGCGAAATCGGGAAGAGCGGTTGTCGGACTCCTCTCCAGACTGAATGACTGAGACTCAATCCACGCACCGGTGTACTGGATCCATTTTCTTCCCTTCTGCTTGATTGAGAGCGCATTGGTATGCGTCGCCAGAGCGCTGCAACTATATCAACCCCATCCCAACTTCTCCAACAACTTCCAGCTTCTCGTCCAATCTTCCGTCCGCTGAGCCTTGCGACGAAAATCCGCCAAGCCTTTCCGTCCCATCGTAACGCATCCGCCATCATTTTCTTTCCCTCATCCAAAAAAAATGTCTATGGCTTCGTCTCCCCTTGATCTCAGCTGGCTCTCAATCGCAGACCTGACAACTTTGGCTCGTCTTCGGTTCCATCAGCAGCGTTTCTCTGGGAGGAGTAAACAAACAGTGTGGTAGAAGAACGACATAAGAAAAGCCAACGAGTTGCTCTCTCGGACAAGAGAGAAATATAAGGATGTCGCCCGAGTGGGGAAGCCAAATAAACCGCGGCCAAGATGTTTTACAACCGCGGGCGGCCCATTGTATGATTGAGTTTCCAAATGCGTGATAGTGTCGGAAGAGGAGAATGAGGCTTTCCTTTGACTTATTTCAATGGTGAGTTGACGTAGCTGTTGAAAGAAAGTTGCGAGAAACACATGGCGAGAGCGTGCTTTCTGAAAGCTTGAAAGGCTTGGTGGCTTTTCATCAACGACCGAAGATTCGTTGGAGTTATCGGGCCTGGAATCCCAAGCCAGGTCTAAAGGCTTTTATAGTTCACTCGATGGGGGTTCAAGCTCCGAGAAGAATTTGTACCTGCCTGACAGGAAATAACAGTATCCTGTAGGGCTTCGCTGACGTCTTGTTGGAGAGAAGAAGCTTTGGTTGGAACTGATGATATTGGACGCATTCATGTACAGTAGATTCTGCGCAATCATGTGGAAAGATAAAACAGAGGGTCTTGACTAAGATCAGGACGGGTAGTGGTTGTAGTGTCTGATTCGTCAAAGGCTTCTAAGTCGGAGCGGAACAAGAAATCATCAGTCGTTGCCATAAATAATGAACTAAGATGGTGGATGTTGCCATGGAAGAGTCAGCATTTTTTGAGGCGAGTGGTTGGCATGGCAAGTGCCTGCTAGAATGATTGAAGAAGTCGAGAAAGAAGTAGCAAGGAAGCTCCTAGGCTGATTTTGTCTGATAGAAGAAGGTCCGAGAGGTGTCGGCTAAATTGAGAAGGGTAGCTTGCATTAGGAACTGGCGCTGAGTCGTGTGTCAGGGTGAGGTCTAGATCCTAGTGGGTGTCATACCTGCAAGGACGAAGCTATCACTTCCATCTGCCAGACCCTTTTGCACGAAGACTAGTGTGTCAGCGGTTACCGTACTGAAATGGTGGATGAGCCTCACTGCGCAGGACCTTAGAGTTAGTATTACTTCAGTGGGATAGATTTGGGAGCACTAAGTTTGGTTTAAGAGGTGCGAGGAATATTTTGGAAGGTGGGGCTTGTCTCGCCGTTCTCGAAGCGATTTGGAAGAGGCAGAAATGACTCGGAGAATACCCACTGTGCAGCATGTTGACATGAGAAGACATCTTGTTGCGAACGCCGTACACCAAAGGCAACGAATCAGGCACAACACTGATGGCTCTGTTCCCGATACTGCAAGTCTCTTGCCTTTTGGTACAATTCTGGCGTGACTGGACTCTTTCGTCGCACTGCCAAAGTGCAACTTAGTATTTCTTGCATAAATTGGAGCTGGCAAATTCCGTTAACCTTGATTCTTCGTCTCATGCAAGCCGTGCAACCATACCTTGATCTGAGGTGTAACGCCGTCATTTTCTTGTGCGTAATGCGGCCGTGTTAGGATTTTGTTGTTCAGCCCCATCGGAATTTTGGCCGAGGCCGAGATCAAAGTAGACCAGCAAAATAGCTCAGATGCCATAACAAAGTTCTGGGCGTCGCCTGTCGACGGACTTATCGGTACTGTTAAGTCGTGTTGCTCGAGGGGCGTATGGCTGAATTCAGAACAGGAGCAAAAATATTAACTACTGGGCGTAGAGGAGAACCCAGCAAAAGATTAAAGGCAGAAAAGTTGTAGTGTAGTGGATAACAGTAGCAGTGATGAATAGATATACTTGTTTGGAAACCAGTTTTCTTCAAAGTCAACCCTGACGAAGTTCACAACCTCGTCGCTGAGGCTGACGATTTCGCAGCATCAAGCCTTGTTGGTCCCATGCATGATCGACACGACTGCTGGTTGATCAAAAAGGACAAGGGAATTGAATTCTCGACTAAATGTATCGTAAATGAACTTGCTTTATTCAGACCTTTCGTCTTTCTAACCTGCCTCCAGGGGTGAGGAGAAAACTGGCGATGGGATTAAAATCCATGTGGGGGGCACCTTGTCGGCCGACCCCTTCTCTCTGAGACTAATAAAAGAATCCCTGACAGTCCAATTTCATATTGTTCATACACACTTCCTTGCCATTCGCAAATGGTACTCGTACATCAAACTCTCGAATCCTCCACTCAAGCCCCCTTCATCGCAGCAATGCCCATCAAAAGCGACGTCGTCCAATACGCAAGGGTCGGAGGGAAGATTCCCTTCCTAAAATACGCAAATCCAGCAGACAAGTGCGTGGCCATGAGCGCAGCGAAAATGTACTTGTCCAGATTTTTCCCCAAGCCGTCTTGCGCCCACTTGAAACAGAGAAGAGCTACAGAAACTATCAGTATCCGCTGTCGTGAGTTTGAGTGTCTGAGAGCCAACAAACCAGATGCAATGAAGTAACCATTAGCCTGCGTCCAGCTGACTTTGCTTGAGTACGCCGCTGGAGCAGTACCGAGTGTCTTGAGTCCTGGCCAGACGATATCATTTGCCATTTGAGTATGCCCAACGGGAATCAGACAGAATATCCCACCAGCGATCTTGAAGAGTAATGGAGCTGACATTGTGAGTCGTTCACGTGTTGAGGTAATTAAAGAGGGTGGAGATACAAATGTTGAGATGAAGAAGAAAAAAATGTCAGTGTGAAGGGCCGAGGTTATTAAGGAGGGGCTTCTGCTTGGCCCGTGCGGGCGGAGCTACAGGGGACGGAGTCTCTCAGGCTTGAAGTCGCTGCGATCCAGGCCCCTGGAAGCTCGCTTAAGGGGAACTCTGAAAATGCATCGACTATTCGCACTTATCGATGAAGGTCTGTAACATGCGTCCTTCAGCACCAGAGTTGCAAGCCCTTATCGTGTCTCGCTTCCTTATTTGAAGAACTTTGACTGGGAAATATCAGTAGTACTGCATCAAGACTGATCAGGTCAACACTCTCCCTCTTTCATAATTTCTTCTAAGCTTACCCAATTCATCTCAATTGTAATCGACTCTTTGCTTCCAGATTGCTCCAGAACTGCTATTGCAATGGTTCCACCAAGCTCTCTAAGCAGTACCAATTTCAGCCTGCTTTTCCCTTCACTTTTTAGCCCTCTCCGATTTCCCCATTGCCACCACAGCCCTCCGAGCAAGCTCTCTCGTCTCATCACTTAGCTGCCCCCTCACTGACATTTTTTCCATGCTTTGCTTCCAAAAATCCCATCTCTCCTTACTGAAACCCGTCTTTCCCTTCCATAATTCACTCTCGTTCTCACCCAACAGAGTCGTGCCCATGCTCTTACCACTGACGAGCATGATACGGCTGGCATGAATAAACCACTGGCTTGCAGCTGAAATCCGAGTTTCCAGTTGTCTGTCAGTTGCCGACTTTTCTCTAACCCATCGAGGATGACGTAGATGCCGTATCCAGTCACAGAGGATGGGAATATGTTGGAAGCTTCAAAGGCAGCGCTGAAGGCATTGAAGTTGATCCATTTCTGAGAAGTTGAAACTGATGGCGAGCCATGTTGGGAAATATATTTGGACTCAAGTTCTGACTGAAGGCCTGATGGATCTCAGTTCAAAATAGTACATCGAATATGCTTCGAATTGTCAGGGGAAGCTCTTACTATCGTAAGTGGACCGCCACAGCTCCCCGAATGGCGTCCCTTGATCCGTCCAATCAACACTGTTCTTTTCAGTTGGCTGTGGGAGTGAAGTTATAGCTTTGATCAAGTCGATGATAGCCGGGTGGGCGTCTGCGCAGTTTGTTGCACAATCAAACAAAATTCCCCAAACTCACTCGACCTTTGCACCAGCTGGCATGCGTCTGTCTGGTGCCGGTGCAGGGACATTCTCAGCAGCTTCGCCGGGAGTGAGTAAGCCCTCAAGGTAAGACTCAAGGACACTAGTCTCAGCCTCGTTGCTCCAACTCTCTCGTCTCCAAGAAGCAAACCATTCGTCGTATTCTGTCGCCATATTGCTTAACCTCGCATGTAGGATTGAGAAGTTATGAGAGGATTCAAGGCAACAGAGGTGAGTTTGTGAAAGTAAATTTAGGGTCAGTTTGGAAGTACTTTCGCCGTTTTGACTCAGCCTTGCGGCGCAGCGGGAGGGTTGACGGTAGCCCTCAATTGGCTCGCTCTATGTCAGATGGCAACGGTTGTTTATCATATCTCGGGTTCTGGCAATCCTCCAATTTTCCTTCCGGAGAGATCTAAGAGATATCAATACATACATGATTTTACCATACAATATCGTCAGATTCGACAGAAGTGGCTCAGTCAGGTATTCGTAGAGCATTCACAAATAAGAATAAATTGTGCTGGCATCGCCGGCGGACGTATATTAGGCCTTACCGGCATACTGCACAATATGGTCGATATTTATGTTGCTGATAATAATAGGGGAGAGTTTTACTCATTATTTCAAGTTCTGTTGTCCATATTATCAAAAGAGCAAATCTGCTTCCAAGCCCGCACAACTTGCTCTTGCTGGTCCTCACTACAAGTAGCCATCTCTTCCCTCCCTTGAGCCAATCGACTAAGCTTAATGTGTCCATCATAGTCAGCTGCGAAGAACTTATGCAGCCCAACTGAGATACCTTGAAGTGCATACGCCGGAAGTCCAAATAATCCTACAGGAAATCAAAAGGAGAGTCAAAAATTTGGTGGCATTGGAATGACTAACCCGCTCCGGGCTTGAGAATCAAGCCTCCAACTCCTTTGCCAATACCCATGATCGCTCCAACAGCCCCGTTTTCTTTGGCGCCATGAACAGGCTGCGTGACCACACCTGTAATGCCATCGTAAAATCCAAACGCAAGTTCCTGTCCTTGTGAGTGTTCCTTTTCATCACTTGGAGGGTAGCATCAGCTTACCATAGCGCCGACTCTCATGCCACTTACAATGCCTTGCACTTTCTCGGGCTTTCTGACCATCGTATCGCCGTATGCGACCGGGATGTTTTGGAAACCTTGGGCGAGACCGAGACTGAAATGGAGGGGCGAAGCTAGAACGGCTTTGGTGAGACGACCTATGCCTTTACCAGTCGTGATGACGACATCAAGAGATTGTGTAAGTTGGTATCTCCAGAAGTCTGAATCCCTGGGATATTCGCGCTCTTGATCATGTACCTGAGCTGACGTCCTGACAGTGCTGTGTGATGCAGCTTCTTTTCTTCTGGACTCCTTCCCAATTTCAGGGTCGCCGTTAGAGTTGTTCACCTTGTTGACAAGTTTGGTGGATCCATTTAGGATTCCTTTGGCGAGCTGTACTGGTAAATTGAAAGTCTCATATGCTACATCCCCAAATGATCCTAGAAAGGCAATCGCTCCACCAGTAATTGGATCGATGGGTCGATCTTCGATATGATATTCTTGTTGCCGTAGCCTATGCCAAAGCAAGTTAGAGGACCCTTTTACTTGCCCAAGCTGGGGTGCAAATTTGGCTTACATGGAAATTTCTTTGACGCCAACTAGTCCTCTTTGAATAAGAACAATAGCAGCGAGGGTACCCAGCGGGATCTTCCTATCCTTCACTTCCCATACAGCAACTCTCTCCGGAAAAATTGAGCATCTTGAGTGTTTCGACTCCAGATGGCGATGAAAGCTTCTTACCCCATTCTCACAACCCCGTTCTTGTTGTAGCCTCAGCCCTATTTGCCGGGCCCTGACTTTGGTTTCTGGATGTAACGCTTCTTGGATTTGTTGTGCGAGGTTATCAGCCGTTTGCTTTCCGTAAGCAACCGGACGTGGGCCTGCACCTGCATTTGCCACCATTCCACCCCAGAAAGGTTGCTGGAACTCATCAGATGCTGTTCCACTAAGGATGAGAATAGCTTACATCTCCAAAGAAAGGAACGACGACCGTAGGTTTGCCAGCAAAAAGGCCTGCTGCAGTGGTTCCTGCACCACCATGATGGACGACTGCTGACACGCGCTCGAAAAGCCATGTATGTGGAATGCTTCCAAGGAGAAACACATTCGGTGGTGGCTCGATATTTGTGGTACCAAGGCCTCCCCAGCCTTTAGAGACCACGGCACGAACTCCCGCTTGTCTGATAGCTTCGAAGACCATGGAAGTCATTGCCTCTGAATCATCGACGACTATGGATCCAAATCCAATGTAAATAGGAGGGTCCCCAGCTTCTAGGAATTTTAGTAGATTCAGAGGCGGAGTAAAAGCATCCTTGGATGGGAGAACGAAGAAGCCCGAAACAGAGATGTGGGGACCCCAGTCTTTGGGCTTTGGCAACAGCACAGGGGACCTGTATAAATTCAGCAAAAACTACGTAATCCACTAATAAATATTCATTACCAGCAATACGTGCAAGGTATTTTCAGTCTCGTAAGTAATCCAGTCGCCCACATCAAGTTGAGAGGCGCAAGGCCGAGTTTCTCTTCTCTGAACTTGTTGATCAGATCACCAAGTCCATGCCAAGTCAATCTCTCAATTAGGGCGAAAGACAAGCGATTCGTAATTCCAATCGCAAGGTCAGAGCCCCGAATATTTGCGAGAGGATGTGGAAATGCCTCAGTTGGAGAATAAGGCATCCTACTAGGCATGAGTAAGCGTCCGTATCTGAGGTGATTAAGGATTACTTACGTGAACATCAGATGCAGAGGAATGCCTAGCCTCTCAGCGCAGTGTATGTGAGCAAAGCTGGGTGGATTCGCAATAATAGTATCAGCAATGAACGGCCTTAGCTGCGAATCTCTCACGTTGAGGCGGGAAGGGTTTTGATCCTTGTTCATACCGTCCCCTGGCTCAATACAGGCCCTCCAACATCCTTTCAAGATTTCATACATATTTTCCCTCTGCCGCCTCACATCGCCGCTGCGTAAAGCTTCATAGTTGGGAACAAGACCTGGATTTCGAACCATGAAGGCCATGAGTTCCTCTGGGTTGCCACCGATGTCAAAGAATTCCAGTTCATGTTTCTCCACAAAATCTTTGAACACAGCATGGGTAGCAATCCTGACTCGATGACCAAAGCTATTCTTCAGCTCCAGCCCTAAAGCAACAAAGGGTTGGACGTCTCCATGGGATCCGACGATTTGAACGACAATATTCAATGGTGGTGGTGGTGGTGGTAAATGTTCCGTCACCGAATCAGAATCAGTGGCTTCGTCCAGCAAAAGCCTTTCATAAAGGGTGTCAACTAGACTTGGTTTCTTTGAAAAAGGGCGGAAAAGGTTGGGAAGCTTAGGCTTCCTTTCCCTGATGTTGATGCTGATACGGCCGTCATCTGAAAGAATGGCGTCAGTACATGAAGGATAGTAGTAGAAGAAGGCAAAACCACCAATGCCAGTGCATGTGCTTAGAAAGTCTGGAGGGTCATTAAGTCCACTGAGAGTCGGAAGCTCATACGAGGAGCCCGAGTCTCTACCCATATTGGAGGTCCAAATACTGGTATAACCCGTGTATGTTTTCGCAAGTACAGTAAATGACAATTGTTGTTTCCATTGCGACTACATATAATAAACTCTCGAGCGTATCGCGTAAGCCAACGGCGAAATTGTTTCGACGCCAGTGTGATGTCTGGAGAGGTGAGGCAGGAATTTGTGAGCTTTGAATACGAGCTATGCCAGCTCGAGCATCCCTGGCTTTTGATTGGCCGGTCCGTATCGACAATCCCAGGCGCCGAAACAAACCGAATGTGGGAAGTGCTCAACCGAACAAAACTAGGCGATGAGACTCTCCGTGGAATAAAAATAACGTATGGTGAGCGATTCAAATTGGCCAGTCCCCACGGAAGAAACAAGATGTTGTTGTTCAGCCTAAACCTTAAGTTATACTCAGTAGCAAGCCACTACGGCTTCTAGACATGTCATGCCCAACCGGCAAAGCGCTCTTCCGAGTGTATAAAATGTCGTCGTGAGCCGTACATCCTTGGGAATTTCTCACTGTCATCCTTCTCACTGAGCCCGTCCTACTACCATCACGAAGATTTCAACGACGATACAAACCTTTGTTCCGCTCACACTTGGCATGGCCTTAGATACTCCTTCCAGTCCTCACGTCCTGCTTGGTCCTACCTTCCCACCTCCTCGGCTTCTCAGCACGAATTTCGGCTTTTTATCATCATGCTCCCAGCTCTCATCGACACTCAAAAGCTCACTTGAGCAAGGCAAAACCCCCTTCGGAAATTTCACGCCTAACACTTCTTCGGTCTCCATTTCCATTACCAGCACAGCGCAGGAGTCGACAGCCTTCGATTTCAACTTCAGAGGTTCTTCTTTAGATACTAGTACTGGAGGAACCGACCGAGTTTCTGTCAACAGCATATTCCGAATTGGGAGCATCTCAAAGCTTCTCGCCGTCTATGCTTTCCTCTTGAACGGCGGTCTGGAGCTATGGGAGAGGCCCGTCACAGACTATGTGCCAGAGCTACGCCAGATTTCCCGGAATTCTGGCAGTTGCTCTGATTTGAATAGTGTCAGATGGGAGGAAGTGACTCTTGGTTCACTCGCAAGCCAGATGTCTGGCATCGGCCGAGATTGTGAGAACCCTTCTCGTCGACACCCTGCGATCCAGCTGACGTTTGCGCAAAGATGAAAATGCAGACTTATCTACGTTTCCCTTTCCATGGACTGAGCAAGGTTTGCCTCAACTGGCCTCTAACAATATCTCCACGTGTGGCGGAAGCGAAATGCAGAGACCCTGTACAAGGAAAGGTGTGCGATTCGATGTCTAGGAGAAAAGCAAAAAGATTCAGATGCTAATACATTCAATAGAGTATTTTCAAGGCTTCGTCCACCATCATCCGGTATTTCGGCCACACTCTACACCGGTATACTCGAACACAGCGTTCCGCATTCTAAGCTATGCTTTGGAGGCAATCGGAGGAAATAGCTTCGAGAACATCATGCAGGGATATGTCTTCAAGCCCTTGGGAATGAATCACACCAGTATCCGCAAGCCGGCAGATAGTTTGGGAGTGATACCACATGGGGACAGCGCGTGGTTTTATGACATCGGCGACGAAGCACCGTGAGAGCCCCAGCCATTGATACTTGCTCTGTCTGACTGACAATGAATGCAGCGGCGGTGGCATGTACTCCTCGTCTTCCGATTTGGCCAGATTTGGTCGAGACATATTGCTCAGTGCTCATCTTGCCCCCTCCGTTACAAGAAGGTGGATGAAGCCACTCGCACACACATCAGCACTGACAGTCTCTGTTGGCGCACCTTGGGAAATATGGCGCACCCGTAGCAATATAACAACTGGTAACACCATCGATTTGTATACCAAAGACGGCAGCATCGGCCAATACAACTCACTTCTCATCCTGATCCCAGATTACCAAGTTGCCGTTGCCATCTTGACTGCTGGAGCAGAGGGCAGCGTTATCAACACCGTTGCCGAAACGGCTGTTCAGACAATCATTCCTGTCTTACACCAATTGGCTCGAGAAGAAGCAACCAAGAACCTCGTTGGCCACTATGCTTCAGATGGCACCTTCAACTCATCGGTACAGTTGAAAACAGACGAAGTAGGATTGGTGATAGAGAAATGGATCAGCAAAGGATCGGACCTTCTGGCCACTGCTGAGGCATACTCGCACATGACAAATGGGGGTAATATCAGGTCCGTGAGGTTATATCCAACTGATTTAGTCGACGAGATTGATGGTAGGATTCGCATGGGATATCGTGCCCTATTTGATACCGGAGCAGGCATGGGATCGGCTACGAGGGTGTTCGATCAGGATCTCAATATTTGGGCTAGTGTTGATCAGAATACTTATGGGAGGATTAGCGTCGATGAGTTCGTTCTTGAACTTGATGCGGGAGGTAACGCGATTTCTATGGAGCCTCGCTTCCTTGGCATTAGGCTGATAAGGACTCCGTTGTAACGGCTTCAGAATCCCAGATCGAGTTCTGCCCAGAAATATCTTTCATTTATGGGTCCTACTATCTTGCTGCCTTGAAAGGTTACCATAACGTTGAGAAGCGGTAGAATTAAGGCACCTACTACTGGCAAATAGAAGTTGAATGAGTGCTTAACAAATGGATACCATGCGTTCCGTTTACGATAAAGTTGAATTTAAGAAGCTCCCTATTGTTGGCGCGGACTGAAAACTGGCCCTGAAAGGAATCCGTGGCTTACGAAGTACCCTTCCAAATCTTCGCCCGTGGCAGTCGTAGCGAAGTCATCTTCCGCAGTACCTCCGCAGTTCAGGCACCAGTTCACTCTGGACTCGGACCTACTTGCTCAGCCTAGTTCAGGCTAAAGCACCAACTTCTCAGATCCAAAGGTGGAAATAGAAAATGCTCATGTTAAGATTCCGACGTCGAATGGGTTGTTTCTTAGTGCGTCCGTAGGCCAAGTCCGAACTTGGAAAAGGCCAATACCGTACGATCCGTGTCGAGAAAATTGGCGCCCGACACCTTCCTTGCCTTTCAAAGCAAATACTCAAAAGAGGTACCCGACTGTATAGCGGAACAAGGTATGAGCTCACGCTCAATGCAAGGTCGCCGAACACTGCCGGCCGCCTCATGAACCAATCACGTGACCTAGAACCGTTCTCTCCCAGATCCTCGCGGCCCTTAACAACTAGTTTATGATTTAAAGACAGTCAAACTCCGCTGTAGCTTTAATATCCACCGAGTTCCCCATCAAACTCCCATTCGAGGTGGACTCGACCGAGTGAAACCCTTTGCTCCACTTGGATTCGTCCCACGGCCGGTCCCAAACTCTGCAAACCGCGGCACTGAAACGTCTATGACACCACAGCTTGGGAGGTCCCTAGTATGATGTAGGAAATGATACGGAGAGAATCTATGATGCGTTGTTGACGACAAGAATGGAATGACGACGAAATGTTGAGGATGATGATAAATATGTTGATGACATGAAGGAAAATGAGTTGAGTTGTAGTCCCGCACTGGCGAGGAGTTAGGACTGCTTTTGATACTTATGATACGTTAGTGAGAGAATTGGCAGCATTGAGAGCAAGGTTGATACGAGTTTGGGATCGTGCCAGATGGTTTCAAAGCTCAATGGGTAGCGGTGATGACTTCACCACTGCGTCAGGCGTCAAAATTTATACTCAGGTAGCCCAGCCATCTAAACTTCAATTTTGAATCGAGCTTGTAATCACATCAAATTTGACCAGAAGTAGTAAAGTAGGGTATTAAATGAACGCATATTTACACGTTTCTCGTACTAATAATACTAAATAAGATCTATGTAAACCCCACCCACTGCTCAACCAAGCAGTCCCAGCTCATCTATCCAAATGCATGCTGTACATATCATCATCCGCTCGTATACATGACTTGAGGAAATAGGTATCTCGCACAACAAGATGTGAACTTTAGGAAACGATGCAATTAGACGGCTTCTTTGGGAGAGTCTTCAGAGCTATTGCGGTACTGCTTCTGGTCGGCGGAGTGGCCGGCCATGACTGGGTCGTAGTTGGGAGTTCTGTTTTACGTTAGTGTGACGTTTTATATGATGGGTGGGAAGGGAAGAACGTACCCTGGAACTTCACCAGCAAGTTCCTCAAGCGTCTTGCGCTTGGTCTCAGGAATGAGGAAGGAAGTGAAGACACCGCACAGCATGAAGAGCGCGAAGATCTGCATGACGTGGTTGAGCCATGGGGAGGCAGCGGTGCCGGTAGCGCCTGGCTTAGCACCCCTTGTTCGGAGGGGACCGAAGACAACTTGGGCGATGATGGCACCGATCTTTCCGGCGGCGGCGGAGATACCGTGCGAGGTGGAACGGTAGCGGGTGGGGAAACATTCACCGGGCACGACGAAGGTGGTGGAGTTGGGGCCGAAGTTGAAGAAGAATTGGGCCAAGACGTAAAGGGCGAGGAGGGCGTGTCCGCTGTGGCCCAAAAGCTTGTTGTAGGCGAATCCAATGATGATGAAAAGGATGGTGAGGATTGTGAACCCTCCAATTTGGATGGGCTTTCGGCCGAGAGTATCGATGGTCGCGACGGAAACCCAGTAACCTGGAATGGCACCAGCGCAAGTGATGATCAAGTTACCAACAGCGGTGTTGTAGAAGATATGGTACATGTTTTTTCCGCCAGAGTATCCGATAGCTGAGAGAATGATGGAGTTGTTGAGACCGAGACCGTAGTAGGCGACATCCAAGAAGAACCATGAACCAGCCGTGCCGAGGAGGATCTTGCCGAATTTCCATTGCTTATAGTGAGCCCAGAAGTCTCCCCATGAGGCCTTGGGGGTCTCGAGAGCAGGGGCCGCCTGCTGGATAGTGGTGACACGCTGGATCTCGTCTGGGTGACCTTCTCGCTTGCCGGTCATGTAGGCGTTGACATCCTCGCCGGCCTTCTCAACGTCACGGGCGATATCGAAAGTGTAACGGGGAGTCTCGGGGATGGTGAGACGGTAGTAGAGAGCAATGCAACCAGGGACGGCACCAAACCCGATGATGATGCGCCACATCTTGTCCACAGCAAGTTGGCAGACACCAGTGCAAGTGGAGGCCTTGGTGGCAGACTCGAGGGAGCCTTTGAAACCAGAGGTGACGATCAAAGCAATGATAGCAGCAGTGAATTGACCAACACCTTGCATGGCAAACACAGCGTTCATCATGGCCCCTCTCCACTTGGTGGTAGCGAACTCAGAAGTAATAATGGAGGACAACGGGTAGTCACCACCGATTCCGATACCCTACTGTCGTTAGCAAGATGCTTCTTTTTTGTAAATCGAGTGGCTTACCATGAGTACACGCCAGAAGATAATGAGACCAGTGATGGAAATAGCGCGGGATGAAGAAGAGAGCGCTTGAGCGAGAGTAGCGAAGATGATGATGATCAACTCAAGACCGTACATCTTCTTTCGTCCGACAACATCGGCGAGGTAACCGAAACCGAGTTGACCAAGAACAGTTCCACCAGAAGTAGCAACCTTGATGGCAGTATCGGAGTTGGAAGGGATGGTTCCGTGGGACTTGCTATCGTTGAAGAAAACAACACCCAACATGGCAGTGACCAAGTTAATGGCGAAGATCTGGAACCAGTTGTCAGCACAGAATATGAGGCTTTTGTTGTTGATAAGAGCTTACATCGTATGAGTCCGTGAAGAATCCAATACCAGCGACCACGCAGGCTCTCACATGGTACCAGCCAAAGGGAGCCTTGTCAATTTCAGCGAGAGCAAGTCGACGACGCTCATTGGGGTCCTGGATATGAGCGAAGTCGTTGTGGAAGTTGTGGAAAGCGGAGTTTCCACCAGCGGTCTTGGTGACAGGAGCAGCAGCCATTGTATTGAAGAATGTCGATGGACAGTGAAGGATTGACTTGTCGACGAGGTTGTCGATGGGTGTTGAGCTGTAGGCTTGAGTGCTTGACTGGAGAACAAAAACCTTTATCTCGAGGGGGACCGAGTGAGACTTATATTACCGTCGCAAGGGCGGACGCAGGTCTCCTTTGGGACCTTCTGTAGATGCGCTAGAAGCTGAAAGGAACATGGAAGCGACATTTTCTTTGGGTGCGCCTCCGGGCTGGGCGTGGGGCGCAATCTCAGTGCTAGCAGGGAGCCTGGGCCGCGGATTGGCGATTTCAGGATCTGCCGATAACGCCAAGAAATAAGGTTACAGCAAACCACAAGGGTGGGAGAAGAGAATCTTTAGCAGCACATCTTTTCAGCCTGTCACTAATTTTGATTGAATGATCCCAGTGTGACCCATGCAGCAGTTTGAGACAGTAGAGCCAGTCGTCACAGCTTCTAGAACTATCGCTTCGGACTCCCAAAACAGCAGCCTGTTTTGATCTCACTAGGCAACTCGAAACCTGAATGTTGATTTGATAAGTGCTTAAATTTGTGAGATGGCTTCCGAAGTTAGTGAAGTGAGGAGGCATATTTGCCACGTCCTTACAGTTGTGAGCTGGGACAAATGGTTTTGCGACATACAGTAGAAGCACGCTCCATCTTCTCACAACCGTAAGTCTGCGAAATGAAATCCGCTTTTCGTCCCCCAAATGCCAGGCGTGGCGCGGCCCCTCCACTACCAAAAAATGTGATTTTACTGCTGTAATTCTTGTGCGGGCTTCCCCGGGTACTGACTGTGGAAACGACCGACGAGGCATTGTCAGATTGTGGGGGCAATGCCTGTGCACGTGTTGCACCTTCTGCTGCAGGCAAGTTTGGAAAGGATTATTCGATAGTCCCGATGAGGAAGCCTTCTGGAAGCCCGGGAGGAAGGTACTAATTCTGTACCAGCCAATCGCGCGGACCTTCCTTTCGGAGTCGACGACTTGGCGTTTTCAAACCCCTGTTAGCTGATGCAAACCTTTTCAACCAATCAAATCATCAAGGTGCCTTGCGTGCTTCTCAGGGGGATGTTAGAGAGCGCGAGGCTGACGCTGCGGGCAGGCTGCCAGCATAAACATTCGGAGAAAGCGGTTTCGACTACAGCAGGCAGAGAGGCAGACAGGTATTTTCTGGCTGGGGAGTCGATCTGGGGCTGTAAGGTTGACAAGAGGCAGCCAGTTAACTCTCGTATCACAACCAGCGGGACATCTGATTCGAAGATTCCAAGCCTCCGAATAGTGCGACTCGAAGCAATACCGGTATCGCGCAGCTGACCAGAGTCGACTTTTCTTGCAGCCTAGCCAGTGGCTGAAGGCGACTGACTGAAAGATTTGGAGGAAAGTTTTTGAATGGAGGAAGCCCGAGATATGTTCGCGCTGTTGTTGAGAACAACCAACCATGTTCTCCAAATCCAAAACGTGGTCCAAGCATTCGCTCACAACGTCCGGCGCTTGGACGGGAAGTTTGGCGTGGGGAAATGCCACCGACCAAATCGGCCCCTGCAGAACCTCGGCTGTCGTCTCGAGAAGTCGCCTCTGATTGGTTTTGCCATAATTGGTATTAACCCCGGCGCCTCTTCCAAATCCTTCTTAAGGTGCCTCCCTTTTCGAGATTCTCATCGTAACCTGGCCCAATAATCAATCAAACTCTGATCGATAGCTCCATCAGTCGTCACGCACTAGAAATTGTGTTTGTTTTTTCCAAGACGTTCGAGAAGAAAGGTCAGAAGAGACAGCTTTCAGACCCCGCATGGGAGGTATTACCATCACGAAAAATCGCGATTGGTTTGGTTGAGAGTCTCGAATTGGGAATTATTTGGGACGTCAAGATAACCCCCAGAACATGGCAGACAGGACCCTTCAACATGTCAAATCTTCTCAGTCTCACTCATACCACACTCATTATCAATTTCTTATCGTCCCCACCATCCACGACGCGACAGTCGCCACGACTTCGGTCACTCATTTCTGCCAATTTCTCCAAGTCTTCCGCCAAGTTGCTAACTCACTCTACGACATTTGCCAAGACGGACATCAATCAATAACGCAATTGTACGTGCAAAGTTTGACTCGACCAACGACGGCGTCTCCTGGAAGCACGAGGCTGTGGCGTATCCAAGCAACTGGAGCCTCCCATCTCCAAGACCTCAAGAAAACATCAAGACTCCATCTCCATCACCAAGAAAATGCCAAATTCGACAGCGACGTTGAAACAGAAATGGTAATCGATCGTGTGCGCAATTCCCATGCCAGCAACTTCTGCGTCGTCCCTGCGTGAAGGCTTACGGCACCAGATCGCGGAAGGCGAGCTCTTCCAGTCTGCGACCCATGCACACACGAACTGCCCCACCAGCCGCCCCCCGTCAGCACACCCTCAAAATTGAACAAATTCCAGCAAGGTCTTGGCGCTAATGCCACCTCAAAGATCGCCTCCGGGATGTGGGACCCTGCTAACGTTCCCAAATCCCATTGCCCCCGCCACGCCCATCGAATTACTGTAGATGCTGCTTACGGCCCTCGTCCCGCCTCTTTGCGATTGGATGAAAGTCTTCTCCACCATATACCTAGTGTTGCACGTGTCCGAAATATACCAGATCTAGACATTATTTTGATCTTTTTAGGCAAGAGACAACTGAAAACACCACATAAGGTGGGGGTTCTTAGGTATTTTGTCTCGGGATCATTTGGTGGCGTTTAGAAGTTTACCGATTTGTCAGGTGCTACGAGATCTTTACATCCAGAATCCAGGAGTGGATCTGGCAGGATTGATTTGACCTAATATCAATTTGATAGCTCTAGGTTTCCCAGAAGAAAGCTCTTTCTACGAGCACGAAAGAGCTAGTTCTCGCGGCTCTCCCGAGTCTCTTCTTCCTGGGACCTGAGATTCCTCGGTTGTCTAAGAGGCAAAGAATATCATCGTCTCTTCCCCCTCCGCAGATCATTCCTTCTTTCCAGAATAGAGAGTCAAAGACTTCTTATCACGATCTCATTTCATCTCAAGATCATGAAGATCTCCAATCTGTTCCGCACCTCGTTCACACTGAATCGCGTCTCCAATCATTCATCGCCCATTGGGTCCTTCGCCTCATCGCTCCCATCCCCAATTCTCATACTCTATTCAAGAACTGTCTCGAAGATCACTGTACTGATTTACAGCTCTACGATCACTTTCCGATGTCCGACAATCCGCGAGTCAACTCCGTCCTCGTTCGTCTCGATTCCGTCGCATCTCGAGCGTGATCTGTGCAACATCTACGACACATAAAGCTCAGAAACCTCCTAGTTCCCGCTCGTCGCGAAAATGAGCGTCCAGATGACAATGGTTGATAAAGTGATCGTCGCGGCTAGAAGACAAACGAGACAATGACAGGTTCGGCATATTGACGAGCCACGCGCTGGAGTCGATTGACGGACGGGAGGGTATTGTTGCGAACATCGAGATCCAGATCGATATCAAGATGGAGGTGGCAGATGATCATGAGTTAGCATCGCGAGCTCGAGACGCTGCTGTATGGATGGCGACGAGGAAGAGAGGAAATTTCCAGCGAGATGCTCAACTGCTGCGTCACGATCTCCGGACACGAAGATATACGACGACTTCGGCCGTCGAGATTTCCTCGGAATGGATCATCAGCAACGAACAGACCGGATTGTACACACGAATGATGACCTGGCTTATCCTGAACGATAACTCTCTGGCTAGTCGCGGAGATCGCGCCCACCCCCCGAGCTTTACAAACGATGTGTTTCAATGCATACTGTTCCATATGGATTCCTGCCTCATTCCATTAAGCTTAGTAAAGCTAACCACGACGATAATATGTTCTACGACAACAAACATCGTCACATTCTAGTTTACCAGCATGCCTCCCAGTATCTGAGGTAAGAGGTCCCAAAGTTTCTTTCAATCGACCTGAGTTTGACTGTCTGTAGTTATGGCAGACTCGGCGTGGAAGCTGCCAGTCTCAGCAGTCTCAAGGGATGATGATCGGATTTTGGCAGATACCCAGGTCTTCCCTAGTGAAGCTGTCAAAATTTATACCTGATATCAACCCTCTCCGCTCTCTTGCCTGGTACATTCTTCAACTTTGGCGTCTCTTCTTGTCTTCTAACTTTAAGAACGAACGATCCTCCTTACTCAATAGAAGAAGTTGACCTTCATAATTCATGAACAGACGAAGTCGCTTGCGTCCTACCGAACCCATCCTGTCCACTACAGCTCTTCGAGCATCAAGTGAATGCGATGACTCGTCCCGATTAAGTTCTCTTAGACCCTGGCTGGTGAGCGATTTGGATACGGTGTATAAAGGCAGCTAAGTGCTGCCGCGGTGCAAGCTGCAACGAATGGACTTCAGTAAACAAATACGGTACTGTCACGGTTTATGGGACTGTAGTCAGGATGGTTGCTTGAATACATCAATCGTTCGAAGAACTGTTTAGATGTACCATGAAGGCTAGAGCTGCCGCAAGTACGGCGTTGACGGCCCTCTGAGTACAAAAGAGTCTACGTTTGGTTTTGCTTAATCGACTATGATAAAGCAAACCACGACAAGGATCAATTCAACAGTGATAATTCCTGTTTCTTATTCTAGCTGCGAATGCTCAACTCCCGAAGCCGAGCATGCTGACTTCAGGAGTGTCTACAAGAACATACTATTGAACTTTTCCCTTTCTCTGTCGTTTGCTCCTCCGAGTCCTCCAAATTGCACGGGATGAAGCCAGCTCTTGAGCCTGGGATTAAGCTTTTAAAGTGTATTCGTAATCTCGACTCCTTGCAGGGTCACTTGATTCATGATTTGCTAGCCAATGAATTTTTCAGGTGGCAATTATACTTTGAACTCACAAGTAAGTTACGACGTTCGTTGTTTGTCAATGTCCACGATCTCCTCTCGAGTCAGCTCACTGAACTCTTCATAACATGATTGCCGGCAACATGCTTGTTATCTCTCACAAAAGTTAGAACTACTTCGAAGTTAAGCGGGAGTCTCTATGGACGCACTCTATTTTCCGGACGCATATAATACCCCCTCTCTTCTGCCCTCTGGTAAGTTACAAATTCTCCACGTGGAACGAATGTCTGAGGGATCGGGTATGCTAGCTGCCTGTTGCAGTCACATCAACTCGCTGAGTCCATAATCCCAAGGTCCTCTAGCGCAAGACCCCTCGACCAGTTCTTCGTTGACTCCAGCTTCCGATTCTCCAGAGAGATTCATGGGAACGATACTCAGCGACAACGCTATTGCGATCCACGACGGAAGCGCATTACGACAACAATAATATGGTTTCAGAACAATCTTGTCAAGTATCCCTACCTCCCAAACACTGTGACTCGATCACTTCAAATTTCTTTAAGAGGCATGCAGCACCTTCGAGCACTCGAGCATGTGTTCAGCTCTTCTCCATTCCCTTTCTTCCACGTTTTGATGTTCCGCTGTTCCGACTGTTGCCATGAATCTATACCTGACATTCAGAACTCTTATATAACCCAAGGTCCTCGGATTTCGAAGCTTAGCAAGATATAACTGCATACTTAGGAATACTTCGAATTCATCATTCACAAGATGTTAAATGTTCAAGAGCAGAGTCCGCGGAAGTTTTCCATGCTGCAGACGCATATATGTTCTTGTCTTCTATGTCTTGGTTTACTGCAAGGCAGATGTCAGATGGGACATTTTTCGGGCGAAATATCATATAATTCTTGACTAGCTTGATATCTAAGGAGCGTAAAAAATCAAGGAGGGGGATACGCCCTTTATCATACAAAAGAGGGAAAAATACAGACAGACCCAACAAGGAAGGGATTAGCGTTCCAACGAACAGCAGAAGACCGTAAAGAAATCGAACCAGGGTATTCTAGATCATAGCTACTCACCTGCCAGCATTATTCGTTCCTTTGAAGTAGGACTTCTCCAGAGTAGGGCCATTCGTCTGACGCTTTTTTGCCTCCTGCTTCCGCTTCTCTAGTGAGGCCTTCAGAAGGACGAGAAATGACGATGATATTAAGATTGACAAAAAAAATTATTCAACATTGACATTGGTAACACGCGTTGATCAACGAATCCATAAATTCATATCTCTTTCTCTAGCTTTGCATTCTTCTTTGAGGTTACTATTCGGTAGAACTAGCGATCAAAACTCCTTCCTCTTGCGCTCCGTTCCTCCCCTTTTGTCCGCTCTCTGCTTCTTTCACAGTCCTCCAAGCCTTTTATTGGGGCCATGTTCTGAGCGATGCGAAGATGCTGGGAGCTTGTATGGTGAGAGGTCACTGCACCTAAATTTGTTTCTTCTTTTGGAGATCGGCCTTTGAGCGATCCGTTTTGATACCTTGTTGCTGAAGTCCACTGAGTTGGGAACGGCAAACAGGGAAAACTACCTTGGGAAACTACCATTTGAAGCCTGCTTGTTTGGCTGAGATTGATATCATACCTTGGCAGTGGCGATATGTAACAGCAGGTCCCATATCGGAATCTCGACATGAACACTTTCCATTTCCTCTTCAGACCTGAGCAGCGTCCTGAGTCCTGAGCACGCTGATAAGTCAGCTAGATCATACTCAGGATCCTTTTCTGGACCCCTCGCGAATCGGTTATAGTTTCCATATTGTCTTAATATAAATCTTGCTAATGCCTATTGGTCTGGAACACAGCCACCTCTTTGAACCTATTAAGATGCCGTGACGGGATTCGTTCTCCAAGGGGGAGAAATAAGTGGCCGAAATTAGCACGTGCACAACACCAAAAGCCTTACTTCAGCAATAATAAAACTTCCACAAACTTAATTAAGGGATTTGCTATTTGTACATGACTCCCGGCTATTTGTACATAGCGTCCCCACTTTTCGGGAGCACACCTAATAACCTCGCGCGCTCATCCTAATTTGTATTGGGCGCGCAAGGCACGTATATGTCACGATATAAACCAAGGACTATAGGACAAAAAATTGAAGCTATTCACGAATCGAAAAAAATAAGACTATTTACACCTTCAAATCGTCCAAATCCCACTCAGCGTCTTGTGTATGAATATTAGTGACCTTGTGCATCGCAGCGGCAGCTCCGGTAGCTGCCTCGTCTATACAATCGTCCTGGTAAACCGATGAAATACCATACCTATAGGCACGCTCCCTCTGGTTCCTGGCTCGTAAGGATCTATGTATCTATTCGCAATTGACTGAATTCTATAACAACATCCGACGCGCCTCGCATTCCCATACTAATTAGTA
>NXFV01000466.1:0-13523 GCA_002803225.1 Gamarada debralockiae | reverse complement strand
CGGTCTCCGATGACTTCTCGGCTACCGAATTCGGAGCTCGTACGTCTCACCAGATATCACCGGACCTGCCAACAATCACAAGCCAATTCCTGCCTGATTCTTTGAGCCTGAACTTGAGGCAATGGGAATGATGAATGTATTCTGATACTCCAAGTCAAAGTGTCCTGAAGAGAAACCGTTCGCCGTACTGGGGCACTCAATCACGACGTCAACAACAACAACGGAGATGGGAGCCACGAGGAATGTATCATATTAACGAAATTAGGTACTGTCTGCAAGGTTTGTGTAGAAGTGAGAATTCTTAGATTCAAGGACGTGGCCCTCTTCTGGGAGCATTTAGCAGGCATTCCTTTATCTCATTATATCTTTCAATCTGGAGCGCAAGATAATTCAACAACTCGTCAACAAAGCTAAGGTTGAGAAAGGATATCTCCAACATGGAATTTGTCAAGTATTGCTCTCCGAAAAACTCCTTACAAAATCTTCTTCCGAACTCTTCTTTGCAGAGAGATGAGAACATGCTCCCACTCGAGGATTCCCAAAGCTCTTGGTCACGACTCAGGGAGATGGATTGAAGGAATGTTCTGTAGATGCTGCTGTCCGAAACTGTGGAGCTGTTATCAGCTCGTGTAGTAAAAGCTCAATCTCCTTGTAAAGATTAGACCCATGAAAGTTAAATGATCCTTTATTTCGGCTCTAACAGCCCTCAATGTGTTGGTCCCTCCTTCCAAAATGCCAACTTTTGCTTCCCTCGTATCATCACCACCGGCGTCTGCAAAACCTCCATCGGCACAATACTATATTCTGGAGTCCACCAATCATCCTCTGTCCTCCAAAGTAGAAGCCCACCCAAGAGCTTTTCCATTCCGGCAAACGCAAATGTCCAAATGCATTGAATCTGTTCCCGAAACAGTTGGTCTCAAGTGGCCTGGCTCCGACTTCAACTTCTAAAATATACGGCTCAAACGCAATCACGTCTTGCGAGTCCCATTTACCGACACCGTAGCCAGTAAACCACTGAATACAACACAGATCGCCTGAGCTTTGTGACAGCACAGTGGTATGTCACATTTCCCACATAACATGGTAGTCCTTCTCTAGTCCAATCTCCAAACGTTATCTCACCAATCTCAGCTACCGTCCTCTCAGGCACGCCTCGAATCTTCCCAAAATATAGGCTCGCTCAATATTTGTGAGAAGCCCAAAAGGTACCTTGAACAACAGTATGTGTTCCCCTTTCTTGATACTAGGCATTTGAACACAGCTGATCGCTCTGTCAACCCTCCATCCTTCAAGTTTACGCAGTCTGTAGCCGTTCAATGAGGTCTCCACAGGACCCTCGACTACCAACTCCGCGTCAACTTCAACATCAGAGAAGAATCGAAAACGCAATTCCAAATTTGCCACCGACTGTCTGTCATTCTCGGGAATTACCGCAACACCTCCTCCGCACTATTCCAATTTTCATCGTCCAGCCTGTATTCTGCATAATCTGGCAACATCACATTTGGCTCATCTAACTCGGTGCAATTCAAAATCACTTTAGAGGCCCTTCGATACCCCTCTGCTAGTGCTAGGGGTCGGGGTAAGTTGGATTTGGAGACCCAAGTGAAAGTCGAAGAGAAGGCTTGAGCAGCCATCAAATCGATGTTGAACATTTGTCCAAGCCAAAGACCCCTTCGAAGCCATCCGCATCTCTTTTCCAGTAAATGGATCTAGGATTTCAACCTCCTAAAGCTCCTTTAATGAAATCGCTCCATTTTGGTCAATGAAGCGACCAGTCTTCCGTTCTTTGTTACAGATGAAGAAATACTTCTGTTGTCCATCTTTCCTCATCCGATATAAGAATTGCCTCGGGTGCTTTACATTCCCAGCGATGCGAAGGTCACGGCGGTTTTCAATCGCTCGAAGAATATCAGCCCGGGTAAAACGAATTGTTGTTGACGAAATTTCGAGCCCAGACTCCGGAATCATCGCTTCGACAAATTTTGGTGTCGCGCCAGCAAATCAGAACCAGCCTCCCAGCACTTGAAAACTTCTTGAAGGACTCCAAGGTCGAGCTTCGGATTGTTTTTAAGTTTGGAACAATGATTCCTTCATAATCACAAGCCCCAATCTTGTGTACCTCTCTGATTTGTCCTGGAAGCAAACTCTCGGAAATGAAATCGAAATCAATCAGCCCCTCCAAAAGCCAATTTTTCAAGTCTATAAAAGTTCGCTCGCGAAAACCCTGCCCTTCGAAACTCTCCTGCACTGGTCCACGGTACAACCAATAGCCCTCAATCGGATGGATCGCAGCCCCTCGTCAACACACATCCAGTCTCGTAAAGTAGTCCTCAATTTACGAATGCTCCTCAAACCAAGGACTTCGGTAACAGATCCTGGCAGGATAATCCCTCTTTGCTTCTCCAGCCATACTGGCCCAAGTCAAATGCGGAACATGAGAGGCCACTCCCAAAGCTGCTTGCCAATCACCTGACCTTTGTGACCTTCAAAATCGAAAGTCCAATTGGTAACTCCATACAGCTCGTTCATCACTCCTCTTCCTCCATTTTGTCTTGCGACACTAGCTGCCTGCTTCACGGTCTTGTACTCCAACCGACCGCACATGTTATCAACTCCTAGGACATCCAGGTTGCGATAGCACCTCATCGCTTTACGAACTGCATCTGTTTAGCTCCATAAAAAAGGCTCTTTCATCATATGTCCAATAAGAAAGATACCATTCTCTTGACACCAAGAGGATATCTGGTCCATGAATGCCTCAACAAATCGCTCACATATATGATCGTGCAATCGATACCAGTCATACTTGGTTCTCTTTTAGATGTCGATCCCAAACTATCTCAAGTAGATTCTAAATTAAATCTTGGTTGTATTGTGGTTTCAAAGTTTCTGGGAGGTCCAATGTCCACGGCATAAATACATCTTGTCTCTGCGTGGGAATCCCGAAGTTGTGTCTTGTGAGCAAATTGTGGCTCGTCCGTGAAAATACTTGGTATGACTGTGCCAAACTGATCTCCAACTTTGCTTTTATACTTCTCGTACGTAATCTGAATGAATCTGGCAATTGAAGGCTTGCTGAATGTATCGACATAGGTCTCCGAATTGAACCATTCCGGAGGATTGGTTCCACGTATGCGTACATAAGTATCGTGATCGCTGAGCTCCGATTTATCTAGAAGATGACTGTTTGGCGCAAGAGGGTCATCGGGTTCGAGGGCAACTTTGTAGCGGGTAGTTGTCAGTTGAGCTGTATAGGAGCGAAATATAGTGGCATTTTTAGGACTAGCTAATATCTAAAGAGCTGAAAATACAAGAAGGGGAAGAGCTCTCTTATACCACAAAAGAGGGGGAAATACAGGCTATACCTGATTAGGCAGTTCTAACCAACAAAGATGCTGTTATGAAAGTCGCCGTTGGTCTTAAGAATGCAAATTTCGGCTATAGCAACGATAATTCAACGAGACCTGCGGCAGCGGGAAATTGCATTCTAACCATACTCGCGTCTCGGCATTTATGATCGACAACAATATCTCCCTGAAAGAATGTATTTCAATGCTTAACAAATGTACAGATGAAATGAGCTTCCATAAGTGACATGAGAAACGCGACAGTAAACAATATCTTGCTGAGAACAGGATCTTCCAAACAACACCTGCAGCGCCTGGGATATTTGGAGCAAGGAAGTGATGCAGAACACCATGTGAGTGTCGAGCTGAGACGGAAGCCAATGGGCGTGAAAAGATACAGAATATGTTAAAGATATTGTGAAGAAATAATAAGCAAGAAATTGAAAGTAAGCTGGCTGACTCCCCATTACAGATTAAGCCTCTCGTCAATGGTATACCAACCCCATAACTCCAAAATTTCATGAACTAAGCGGTCATTACTCATCAATCTCCTCAATCCTACTCGGAAACGCCCCTTCAATCCTCAATCTCGCCGCTCTCCCAGCCAAATCCAAATTACTCCTCGTGGAGCTCGGACCCAACGCCCTCCTTCCCCCGGGAACAGCAGCATCCTCCACCCCCTTATTATACGCAAAATAAAGCGCCTCCTGACTCTGTGCCAACATCTTCTTCTCCCCAATCAACTTCAAACTCCTCCTATGTCTCGCCTCATCTTCATCATTGCGCAACTGACTCATACTCGCCGCCTGCTTCAACGCATGCGCGTTCCTCGCCTCCTGGATCCGCAATCTATCGTTCTCCTTTGCGATAGCTGCCGCATGTAACTTCGCTTCGTGAGCTTGGCGGAGTTGGAATGCCCTGTTCTCACGATCTAGCTTGGCTTGTTCGGCTTCTTGTTCCAAAGCAAGCTTCCTGCGCGCTGCGGCAAGTTCTCTTTGTTGCTTTTCGATTTCTCGACGTATCTCCTCTTCCTCCTCCCTCTTGCGTCTTTCGGCGTCTTTTCGTTCTTCCTCAGCCTTCGCGATGTGTTCAGGTGGATTGATCATATCTGGTGGTTGAGGGCCGTCGATCTTCCAGTATCGATCTTCAGCTTTGAAGTCTTTGAGAAACTTGATCAGGCTCTGGGACTGCAAATTGTTGCCTCTGCATTTCCCTTTCTCGACATACTTGGTTGGAGAATACGTATATTCACCATCCATGAAGAGATTAAAGTCTCTGTTAATGTATTTGAACTGCCCACATTCAAGGAATGCTCTGGTCATCATGTGAGGATTTGCACTGTCGAGAGCGTGCATTAAGACGGAGCGATTGCCAGCTTGTGGAAGACGATCTTTTGTCAAGGCACCACCCTTGATCAAGGTTTCGATAGCTTTCTTTGCCAGCTTCTCCTTCTGCTGTGTCGTCCATTGTGTTTTCAGAAGATATGTTGGGGCTTGAAAGCAGAGCTCGAACAAAGGAGGTCGACCTTCGAAGCGAGGGCATGGGAAATTTGGATCGTGGCCATTGTCTAGGAGGAGCTTGATTGCATCCGCATTGACCATCCGAGCGGCATCGTGAAGACTGCCATCGTTGGAGAGCGCATTCGCAGCAAGTAATGCTTCCATGCTTGCGATGTCATTCTTCTGGGTCGCCAAACTTAGGGGAGAAACATAAGTCTCGTCGGCCAAATCAACATCCGCGCCTGCTTTGAGGAGAGTTTGGACAATAGAGTGACGGCCATTTTCGATAGCTAGGTGGAGCAGCGGCTCGGGGTGGTTATCCAGATTGGCTGTTGTGTTTCTGGTCAGCCAAGAATGTTCGACAGTCACAGACATCTATGTTCATATCCATCAGAGTAATAAACAGGAAGTGCATCAAACTCACCACCTCGACTGATCAGAAATTCCACCATATGATCCCCGACTTTCTTTCCTCCCGTAAGGGCCCAGTACAAGGCAGTGAACTTCCCACTCCCGGACGACATCGCCTGGTCGACATGGAACCCAGCGTTCAATGTCGCCTCGAGAACCCTCAAGTTATTTGGGTACCACTTGACGCAAAGAAAAACTGGGGGCTCAGGTATTTCCGGATGCATGTATTCTGGGTACAAATCCTCGGAAGCCATTTCCACGAACGACTCTATGACGGCGAGACAGGTTGACTCTGGGAGCTTCGACACAAGAGCGTAAGGAAACGCCATCGATATAGATTCGGGGGCCGGCTTCATGGCGAGCATTCTTCTTACTAGGGCAGGTTCACCCCTCTCGGTGGCAACTTGCAGAGCTGTCCCGTCTTTGTGGTCGATGTTCGCATGCTGGAGTAGTACAACCTCGAAATGTCTTGCACTCGGCTGTCCATCCCTCACGGCTTTGATCAAAGCATCATCAACTGCGATTCCTTCTGCACCATTCTCGATCAGGAGTGTCAGGATTGGAAAGGCCTCTCGTTTTCCCCAGAAAGACTCTTCCTCCATCAGGGCTTCAAAGACCTTTGATGAGGCTGATCTGTCTCTGGACTGCTGAAGCAAGAGTGTCAACAGCGGTTTGTTGAGGCTTTTGGCAGCGGTGACTAGGGGCCGATGCCCTTCGTAGTGGACCGAAGCATGGAACGAAAGAAGCACTTCAATTGCCTGCATGTCAGGTCGTCTCTCTTGAACAAGGCCATCGAGCGCTGCGGCCACTTGACCGTCGATCGGCATGCCCGCTTGCAGGATCATTTCCATCGCGCGAGGTCGAATCCTTTGATCTAGCTTCAGAGAGGATTGAAAAATTCTGGACAAAATGTGGGACGAAGGCCGGTGTGAGCTTTGAAGTAGCTTTTCAAGAAGAATCAGATTTCCGGAACATGTGCAGATATCCAGAGCTTCACCACCCTGCGCATTGACCGAGGCGCCATACTTGAGCAAGAGCTCGCACATGGCCATTTCTTGCTGACCTTTCTTCGTTGCATTCACCAATGCCACATCCAGCGCAAGCCCCTGCAAGCCGGCGTCAAGAATGAGTCGAGTCATTTTCATCTTCTTCGCCGAGGGTGATGCCGACAAGAGAGAAACTTCGAAAGCGGCAACCAGACTGGCGTTGTTGGGTTGTTGAAACTCTCCTCCGACCAATAATTCCAAGATACCGATATTTTCAGACCGAGCAGCTGCTGTAATCGATACGCCCCCATTGTAATCAACAGATGCTCTTGCTTCCAGAAATACTCTGCAGAGTTCGTCCTTCTGACTCGTGACAGCGACCAGCAGAGCCTTTGAACAGGAATCTCGCGGAGGTCCTGCCCCGACAAGAAGATGGCAGTACTTCAGCTGATCGCGCGCATTTCTCAGCCTCAAAGCCGCCTCTAGTGCATTGTCAAAAGACTGTTCATTTGGTCGGCTGGCCAGCATCAGCTTCAAATGCTCCTGGTAGTTGTTGGTAACAGCCTGGCACAGCGCATGGCCATTTTCAAAGTCAACTGACGCGCTGCGGAGGATCAACCTCAGGAAATCGATGTTCTGGTGTTCGGCCGTCATGGCAATTGCAAGCCCTTTGTTGACTTGCTCGCCGGTTGCGCCAGCATCGATCAGTTTCTGGCAAGCTTCGAATCGATGATTGGAGTCAGAATGGCTAAGGGCTGCGGCGAACGCTCGACTCAACGATGGGACATGGGGACGGCGCTCTAGCAACATGTCCAACAGGACCATGTCAAATAGCTTTGTGGCTTGGAGTATGGATTCGCCACCGCTGCTGTTAACGTCGGCGCCTTTGCGAAGAAGCATCTGGGAGAGCCGTCGGCGGAGAAGAGTGTCCCGGGTGACGACAGCGATTGGCAGAGCTTCGGACAGGGCAGGGATGGGAGGATTTCCTTCGAGCAACATATGCAACAAATTCTCCTCGCCAGCGGCAGTGGAAGCACTGATTGTGTTATCGACATCGGCGCCCTCTGAGACGAGTATAGAGATCATTTGATCGTCTCGTGTGGTATTTCGACCTGTCGTGGTGTTCCGGTTGTGCAGCGCGATTTCCAAGGAGTTATTCTTCGCTGCCTTGTCCGAGTACCGGGATAACAATTGGACAACCTCAACATCGCCGCAAGTTGCCGCTTTCTCAAGCAATCCACTTCGTTCCTCTTGGCGCTTCTTCAACACAATCCCAAGAGGCTTGTTCTGCTCAGGAACGAGATTAATATCCCCGCCCTCCTTGATGAACTTTACCAAGAGTACTTCAACGACTCCAGGTCCGGCTTTCTCGTGTCCATTGACAACAGACTGGATAGCCCGAAATATCTCCCTTTGACTGAACGTCGTGCGTTTGGATTTCGGCATGACGAACCGCCTGAGTGAAGATCGTTTCTCGATTTTCGCATCCTTATCCCGAAGGAGGATTTCCTGGGCCCTAGATTCATCTTCAGTAGTGCGGAAACTGCTTCGTCTGGTGTTCGTTGCAAAAGACTGTGGTCCTGGTCGAATACTTGGTGCGTAGTCGCGATTGACCTCGTGATATCGCGACATATAATCTTCTACGTCGGGTCTTGGCGACCACTTCCTACTGCCTGGCGTAGAAGTAGGACTGGCATCGAGTTCGTGGGCTATCAGAGAGTGTTGTTGACCCCTCCTCTGGGACCATGGCCTTGCATCTGCTGCACAGCTTTGGTGGGAGTCTTGAACTGGCGATTCGTGTTCTTCGTCCGGTCTCAGCGACCATTGTGTAGTATAAGGCCTGTCTACAGTATTGGGGCTATGGGCTAACAGACTGTGTTCCTTGTTGTGTCTCTGCGATCGTTGTCGTGCATTTGATGACGAGGAATCATAGTCTCGAGCGACGGGACTATGTTCTTCTCCTCTTCTCTCCGAGATGCGCCTAGAGCTAGGTGTATACTGAGGATTAATGTCGCGGGTTGGTAGATTGCCCTCGTCGCCCCTTCTGGGGGACAATGGTTTGGGGTATGGCGATTCTGCAGGCTCGTCATTGTGGACCGGCGGACTGCCATCTTCGCCTCTTTCCCAGGAGCCATATCTGGCGTTTGAGGTGTTTCTGGTGTCAAGGCAGTGGGCAACCGGTTTGCGTTCCGTGTTCCTTCCTGGAGACCATGGTCTGGTGTATGATGGTTCTTCAGGGTCGGCGTCGTGATCCTCCACATTGTCTTCTTCCCAACGTCTGTAGGACCTTTGTTGGAAACTTGGTAGATCCCTGATGGTTCCATCACCAGCCAGCGGATTGGGTCGCCCAGCCATGTTTGAATATCAGCGAACTCGATCACAGCCTCGCGCTCAAAATGTCGTGGGTTGGTAAGACGGGAATCGCGAAATTCAAAGAAAATGTCCAAGCCTCGTTCCGCGCACTATTTTACAGACTGACAAGGATGTGATCAAAACGATTGATTTCTGCGTTGATGCGCCTCGAGCCAGAGCCACCCGTGTGACTTGCACGGGCTGCTGCGTCCGGATCAGGCTGAGGGTGAGATGTTGATGTAGAAGTTTTGGGGAAAAAGGATTGAAAGGCAAACGATCCAATACCAAAAAGGAAAGAAAAGAGCGATCAAAAGCTCGACATTAATTACACTTTGCGAACTATCTATCAGAAGAAATTTGGAAAGAACGACTCGTGATGGGCACGATCCAGGACTGCAGGCTCGGTGCAGTTTTGCGCCTTCCACACCTTTATGAAACCGGGCTGAGAAATCCGCGTCATATAATAAAGCGTCTATGCACCATCAGATGAATTGAGGAAAGCCTACCAAGCCCCTGAATGTGATTGGAATGTGGCAGTATTTAATTTGCACAATAGGCTTGTAAAAGTGCGCTGCTGAGGTATTTTTAGGGGCAGCTCTGCATGCGGTGTGATAATGCACAACGAACGGAATAGAAATTGTCTCGAACGCCTCAGCCGCAATTCGGAAACGTATCGCGACAGTCAGCAAAGCTCGACTTTACCGCCTTTACAAAAGCTCCTGTGCTCAAAATCCATCCATGGACTCGTCGTCAATCGTGGACGTTCGTTCAGGCGTTACTTCAATCATCCAGGAATTTTCAGAGGCTTCTGAGCTGTTTAAAAAGTGGCGTAAAGGAAGGGCAGGAAAGAAGGACGTAGGACAAGAAGAATGTGAGACGTCGTTGCACGAAGGAAAATCGACGATAGAAGGGACATTGCACCGGTTCTCGCTACAACATGGAGCAAGATTCGATCGTGGTGATAGTAAGGACCTGACAACGCCAACAGAAGACAAGCTTACCTTGAACAGGGAAATGTCTCGATAGCCTGATCAACATTCGAAAGAGCTTTCGCGAGGCTGTCGTTGATGTTTTGACTCGATGTGTCGCGGGAAAGCTATCGAAGACAGAGAGAACCGATCCCCTTGTGCTTAGACAAACATCGGAGGCGACGAGGAAAGGTACGGTCGTGGCAATGGACGAGCTTTCTCGGCGGATTGTCTCTGGAACTGCAGGTCCGTATACGAAGACGGATCCTGGAGATGTGTTGCCTCCCATGCCACTTCGGCCTATGCGACCTCCACGACCTCCTGGAGCAAGTGCAAGCTCAAGCCAGACATCAGTTGCAAATACTCCCCAAGGAAGTGGAGGCAACGACTCGAGCCAGAAATCGTTTCCGAATCCTCAAACAAGCCCGGCATCGTTCGCGACGACTTCCTCAGGAAGCGCCAATTCGAGCCAGACTTCATTGGGCACTCCTTTCGCCCCGATTCCCCAAAGGAACAACGTATATATGCCAACTTCAAGCTGGAAGCCGCCCGACTTCGGCACTTCCCAAGCCTTGGTCAAAACCAGACCCTCAAGTTCCGCGACTGCCTTGTCCTGGATGAAGGATATGTTCCCCATCAAACCAACCCGCCCATATTACGATATAGCCCCTCTCAAGCCAACTCCCGCTGTGTTCCCAACCTTCAAATGCGATAATGATGCCGTAGATATCTTAGAGAAAGGAAGAAGAGCGGCACAGAAGTTATGGGATGCTGCGGATTGCGTGGAGAACGATCAGCTTCGATTGCAGGCTCACTCTGCGCCCATACCCCAAGGACCGTGGAAGAGTATGTTCGGAGACGACGACAATAATGAGGAGCACCGACCACAGACACCTCTGCCACAGAAGAGAGAGACAACACCACCAGCGCCCGATGAGGATAATTCGCAGATGTTTCTCAGGCCTGTACTTCCGGGTGCGAGGCCGTCTTCAGCGCAGGGAGGGAGGAGGATTCGCAGTGAGCCGATGCTGGAGTTTTCCGTGCCGACTCCAAGATTTAGAAGGCATGTCAGCGGACCAGAAAATACTCGTGCGGTTTAAGGCCATTTCCTGTACGAAGGAAGCCACTCTCTACCTTTGAGATCCTGTTGTAATCGTGTTCATTGCGGACTAACACGCCTCTGTTGGCCACTCAGTTCGCGCAGTCAGGCGGTGGAGGAGTCGGTATCAGAGCTGGAGCTGCAGACGCGATACTTGATGGTTCATGATACACCTAAGAGTACCTACGCAGTGTCGAAGCTCACGAGGTTGTGTAGAGAGAAGGTGGTAGAAAATTGTTGGAGAGTTGGAAGAATCTGGTTCAGCAGGCGCGCTATCTGGGGTATGAAAAGTGCGCGTCTAGCCCCGCCCTTCGCGTAGATCTGAGCACCGCTAGCTCACCCCTATGGCATGGCCTTGTCTGAACCCTCCACCCTCTCTTCACAACGAATTCACAAATCTTCATTGAGCCCGAATTGCCAGATACTTCAACATGACAATCGAAAACATGAAAAAGTCTTCTATGGATCTCATTTCGGTGGCTGCCTATCCAAGTGGCATATCTCGTATCTTCGAACTTTGATGCCAGAATGCGCCTGGAGTGAGATCTCATCCAGAGCGCAGGATTGCTCGCCAGGTGAAGCGGCCGCTGCTCACGTCTAGAGACTCAAATGGAACCGGCACGAGAAAATATTTACATAGAGTTTAGCGGCATGATGCGATACCATAGATAGCCGTTCAATACCAAATTATTACACTTACTGAGATCACTCAGGGGTTTAGATTTAAATTTGTTTGTACTTCTGCCGTGTAACTAGACATTACATTTATTGAATGACCCACCTGCCTGAAAAAGGTTCGAAATTTGCCCAGAAACGCCAGAAAATGCTTCAGCAGAGACATATACAAGGCTTCAAAAAGAGACCAAGCACAAAAACCAAAACTTCGCACGCCAGGTAACAAATTGAAGAACCGCCCAGACAAAAAAAAATGAAAATTGATACACACGAAGAAAACAGAGTATCTAGCCTTACATACAAAACAGCCTTGAAGCTTTTCTTATCTCGCGCAGACAAAAACGAGCATGGTGGATGGTGAACGGCAAAATTATCGCTGTTTGTCGCATATCAGAGACTGAAAAATGTTTCATCGCAACCAGCTAGTCTCTCCGGTACGCTGATTCTTAAACCAACAGCTGTTGAAATCACCATTCATATCACTCTCAACTCCACCGCCGGGATAGAAAGTTTGCCGACCGGGAGGGAGAGGCAAGTCTCGGATCTTCTGGGGTCGTCAGAGCGCCGTTAAGGTCCTTCACTATTTATACCCACTTGCCCCATCTTCCAAGTGGGTGGAAGAGATCCCAACACCACCTCGCCGTTCATAAGTTCGGGCACATAACATTTGCCAACCGGTTAAAGTTTATCATCGCACGTGCGACGAAGAACTAAGGGGGCTTGCAGCCAAGTACGATACATACTTAGTCTCCCTCTCGTGCAGCTAGAGCGAAGGCTCCAAAGTAACCTCGAGACAAAGTATAGAATCTTCGTGCACGAAGCTCTCGCCTCGAACAGGTGTAGAAATTCCGATCTTGATCGTTAACTTGCCCTCCTCGAAGCAAAGAGAAGGTGTCCCTGCGCTCTTCCCAAGTTACGATAGATCCAGGCCGACGTGGAGACGCATCCTCTTTCGATCTTGGATGTGGAGCCATATCTTCTTTCGCATGTCCGAAAACGAGTGTTTTCATAAAGGCGTCGAGAGCTTTGCCGCCTCAGAACGTAATCGCTCATGATATCTGGAGGCTCACAGCTACGGCAAATAGTAAGGAATTCGGAGAGATCAGTGGTATGATCACCTGGGGAAAGCCTTGCCAACGTGCTCAATCGTATCAACGTACATTCCGGTAATTTGGAGACGATGGGTGGCATCCACAAAGGTTCCTTCGTTTTTGGATCGTCATGATGCGCCATTCCATGGAACTACAATCATTCAGTTTGGAAGAGGACAAATCTGGAACCTAAGTTGGTAAGCTTGAAGAGAACGATCGACTTTGTAAGTCGCACAGAAGTAAGTCTTCCAGAGTTTGGCTGTACCAAATTTGTCTTCGAATCAAATCTTCAAAACTTCTTCCTTCGTCTTTGTGTAATCAGGTATGATCCCAAGATCCCCAAGATTCCCGAGTGAAGCATAGGTAGATAACATATTTAGAATCCCAGACTCGGTCTCTGGGGTTGGAAGTACGAGGCATGTTTGGTACATTCTATCAGAAACATTAGTGATATGTTTTCCTCGAGTGTTCTGATCGTGAGAGTAACGTGCCTATGTAGGTAATCCATGTTGAACGAATGGGACACAAAAAATTTGTGTTTTCCGCTATTGGCAGAAACCAGTATAGAGCAGCACGGAAATCCTCCCCTGAAAGCTCTAATGCTCTTACCACTGTTTATGCACATCTCCCTGATTTAATTTCTTGATGTATCTACAATCTTGTAAACCATGGTCCATGAAGCAGATTGCGAATTGCTGTGCAAGCCAATTCTTTCGCTGCTCAAGCCTCGGGGTCTTGTTCAAGCCGCCTGAGTCGATTACTTTTCCACATCATATCGTCTGTTGAACAAATTTCATATCGTGGCCTATCCATTGCAAAGTCCTCATTGCCAAGCTGCTGTTCTCACTTTCATCGCCTAGACATACTACCACTTCACGAGCCTTGCTGTAAATTGTTCCCATACGACTAACTCCGGCGTATCGCTCGACGTTGTATTCCTGATCGATACATATAGCATCGATCAAGAGGATTCGCCAGGTATATGTCCTACGAAGACTTCGGAGCAAGGTCGCTAAATTCTGAGTGATAGCTACAGTGGTTGTCAGTTGAGCTGTATTTTGGGGGCGAAATATAGTGGCATTTCTAGAA